>BQNB010103612.1:0-23998 GCA_026074375.1 Tanacetum coccineum | reverse complement strand
TAAAAGTAAACATAAATGTTTAAAGGGCTGTTTTGTTTCGAACTTCTTACAGTAGGTTGGACATTTTATAAAAATAATACGCCTCATGACGATTCCAAAATGATAAGAAACTCGAAAAACCGATTTATAACGAAAAAGATACGTTAATTACGATTTTACGACGATAAATACTTTTATAAAAAGCACTATTCATTACAGAAACTCATATTTTTAAAACATCAAAAATATGATATAACTTTTAATTACGAGATCGTACTCGAAAGAATCGCTAAAAACGGAACTATAACGAATAAACTACGACATTTTCGATAATTAAAGTTTATAAAAGTAATTTTATAAACTATGAACAGTAAAAGTACTATTCATCAGCGGACCCAACTTTATAAAATATAATACATCTTTTAATAACAAAGACGTACTCGAAGGAATCACTAAAATCGGGATTAAAACGGATAAGTTATTACGATTACGAATTTACGCTAATTAAAACCCAAAAACGACAAACGAGCTGTCGTGAACAGTAAAATCACTATTCATCGCAGAATATCAAAAACATGAAAATGTAATATTTTGAATTCAACTAACTTATACGAGAATGGACGTAAGAAACGTTAAAATCGGGCTTAAAACACGAAAGTTATGCTAGTTTTACTAAAACAGAAATTATAAACGTTTTAACTTATTAAGCACAATTTTACCAAAACCATTAGTTGGTGATTGAAATATATAGAATTATATGTGGTTATCTTGTATACGTCTATTCATATAAACCGCTATCTACTGGGAGTTTCATAATGAGGCCTCTTCGGAGGGCGTTTCGACGAGTTGTTGGATTTACGATTTAAAGTGTCCTAACTCCTCGAACGTCATGTCATGACCTCTTAAATTATGATAGCCCGAACGATAGTACGATGTAAAATTAAGTTTATATTCAAGTACTCGGTACTTATTCGACCTATGATAATATGGTTGCATTCATCTTTACGTGACGCGTTATCTGGTATTTTTTTTGGGGGGGAATTTTTTTAATCAGAACCTGAAGGTGAGTTCTTAGTCCACATTTTTGATTTCAATGATTTATATTATGGGGGGAAAACATGCTTTGTTTTATAAAAAATTGGATGCAAGTATTGATTACATGTTTGCCATATAGTAGGCGATAAACCCAAGTTAAGCCCATTTTCAATGACTGTTCAATTGCATAGATGTTGTTGGGAATTAATTATTTTGAGCGCGAATGTTATTTAATAGATCTATTCGGGAAACGGCCTCCCCGTTCGGGTGACTAGCTATCATCGAGAACGAACATTATAGCATGTCGAATTTTAGATGTTTCGGGTTAAAACATCATTACGGGCTGAGTAGCAATATTATGCGAACAAGATCGTCGAGCTTCAGTGTCATGGTGCTTTTGTGTAAATGTAATCTAGTTTTGTGATGCCTGCATGTGTTGCATTAAAATCGCTGAGATAAAGTCTGGCGGTCTTGCTTATTTTGATTTATCAAAATATACCTATGGGAATCCACCAAACATTTTTGTTGACGTTGTTATGCAATGTTTTCAGGAGATCAGTAAGCACAAGGTGCCAAGGATACATTGGTGATTTTGTTTTGGGAAGTCATGCTAAAGATATGGTTGTTTTATGTTGTAAACCAGTATCTTTGTAATAATAATCAGGAACAAGTTAAAGCTTCGGGCTATTTGTATCAAATATTTGTTAAATCCAATGTATCAGTTTTAAAATGACTTTTTGGTCGTTCTATATATATCTTGTGTTATTGGTCTATGAAGTAACACGCCCCGGACCCTTATTCCGCTGCGACCCAATTTGGGGGTGTTACAGATTGGTATCAAGAGCCAAGGTTATAGAGAACCAGGTCAAATGTTTTTGCTGGACTATAACCGTTTTCAAACATTGAAATTAATTCAAAGGGGTTGTACACGGACATACATCTGTTCATTACATTCATGCATACACTAGTTGTTGCATTAGTTAGTTAGACTAGATGCATTCATAATTGATATACGTGGTTATAATATATTACGTATATTACAATAAGAGCCTTATATAATATATACTCATATAAGTTATTTCTGTTGGTCAGTAGCCATGTCAGCTGATTCTGCCGTTACCTATACTTCTGTTCACTCTGAGGCACGATATTGGAGTATTCTATCTGAGGATCCTTACGAGGAGGCTGCCCGACAGTTGTTGGAGCAGGCACCACATTCTCTAGTGTATGTACCTGAGGACCATGTACCAGTGTACATTCCAGAGCCTGAGCATCCTGAGGACTTAGTGCCAGCTGAGGATGAGGCACCTACACTCAATACTACCACATTCTTTTTTATCTCTACGTAATTCGACACTCTTTGTCCTAGTGGCCACTCGAGGTTGAGATGAGTGATGTAGCTTCAGCCTAATATTCATTTAATAATCCCATCGGGTCCCCACCATTGTTTCCTATACCACTACCTGCACCATCTAATTAGGCCGCTGAGCTGATATTCCCGAGGACTGACTCATGCTCGGGAAGAGATACTACTTACTACTCCCAGACCTGGGTGTGAGATTGGAGAGAGTTCTGCTGCTGCTGCGAGACAGCCAGGACCCACTATAGAGACCAGACTCTGAGATACTGAGAGGAGGATTATGACCACCTTAGAGTTGGTCAACAGGAGGGTCACTTACCAGGTAGATGTTTGCACTAGGGAGAGTTCAGAGTTTTGCACACGACATCACGATGCCCAGAAGGATCGTGAGTGTGAGAGCTGAGATTGAGGTTTAAGGAGTGATGAGAGACTTGCTTACGTGCAAGAGGGTATGGAGGACTCGTCAGCACTTGTCTTGGTCTGAAGCTAACTGCATGAGCTTTAGAGGCACGAGTTAACAGTATTTGAGACTGGGGCGCGTCGCCACGAAGTGGCAGCGTCTGGCTAAAATGATCCTTGCTGTTATGCACTATCATGTGTAACCCAGGACTTGGAGGTGGAGTACGCGTTGATCCACATTGGAGGACAACTGGTTGCCGTTCCTAGACTTTGGGTTATGATTCTGTATCTAAATGCGGTCTGTTAAGTTTTATGGGTTACTCCTTATAACAAGCCTGTGTTTTCAATTTCATGACAGCGTCGAATAATGTTACTATTTATTTTTTAGTGTGGTATGCGTTTGCTTGTGATTTAATGAATTAGTTAACATCGCGTAAGCTAAAAATTAGCGTTCATTGTAAACGGGGCATCAAACATTAAATGTGTAACATCTATGCATAAGGGTTTTATAATTATTTTGAGGATAATTATTTAAACTTTGTTCTATTTTATTTTTATCGGATGCGTAAAGTGTAATACGTTCGCGATAAAATTAAATTTGGCCACTCCCGAAACCACAAAAACTTTTTTACGCTTCAATCATATTACCTCCACATTTTCTGACCCAATACATAAATTTTACTCATATTATATAAGATATATATCCATGTTGCCGAAATTATGGCCATTGATTCAAGAAATACAAGGAAACTCTTTCAAATTGGTCAAAATGTACATCCATACCTCATTAAACCACACCATACCTCATTAAACCAAGCCATCACTTGTCTCCTTGACTTAGACCATGCCCAAGACCATCCCTAAGACTTCCTTTATGTTCCCTTGACTAGTCTTACATGTTTACAACTTTCTTTACATTACTTTGCATTAAGAATGATTATCACATACATGCATTAACACTTTGTAAAAATCAAACAAACCTCCCTTTTGGCTCAATATAGCCCACGGCTCAAAGCAAATCCCCAACCAAACGCATAGCAATTTTTATTCAACCCATACACTTCTATATACAATCTATTCTAAGATATTCTAGATATTCTATGGTGTTTAAACCTTTGAAGCACCATTTGCAAGTTTATTAAGCTAGAAAATCAGATTTGGGTTTTTATTTGGAATCAAGGGTTTTTTTAAGTGCAAGCTTGGGGTTTTAGGCTAAACACGGGTTTAGCATTCAATTTCTCATCTCAATACATATAACACAGGTCTTCTAAATTCCTTTATACTTTTTATTATCATTATTTCATGTGTAATATGTATTTATGCTAAATCACAACTTAAGACTTTGAAATGTTAAAAAGGGTTTTTTACTAATGTCTATGAAATTATTACACTTTTTACTTATGTCATATGGTTAATATATATTTGAATTAATGGTTCCTTAGTACGATTATCTTGTTGTTTAAGTATAAACTGTATTTGTTATAAATTAGGCGTTTATTAAAGTAATAAAACTAAACTTTTGATAATTCTTTACACTGGTTAATAAAAGGGTTTTTATTTCGTGTTTCAGTACAGTAGGTATGAGCCTAATATAAAAAATAAATACGCCCCTGACGTTCCAAAAAATGAATAAGGAAACTCGAGAAAAACCAATTTTCAACGAAATAGTTAAGTTAAATACGAGTTTACAACGAGGAAATACTTTTATTAAAACTATTTTTATATAAACACTATTTCATTACAGCAACTTCAGTTTTTAAAAACATCAAATATATGATATAACTTTTTCATTACGAGGATCGTACTCGAAAGTATCACTAAATAAACAGAGCTATAACGATTAATAATACGACGTTTACGGAGTTTTTACGAAATTAAATCGTTATAAAAATATATTATAAGGTTGTTGTGAACGTAATTTTATGTTGCCAGTAGGTTTGAAATTCGAAAATGTCAAATATCGATAACCCGTCTTAATACGAAAAGATGGGCATAAGAAACGCGAGAATCGGGCTTAAAACGCAAAAGTTATGCCAGTTTTACTAAAACGGTAATTATAAACGTTTTAACTTATTAAACACAATTTTACCAAAACCATTAGTTGGTGATTGAGCTATATAGAATATTATGTGGTTATCAAAGTACTATATTACTAGGGAGTTTCATAATGAGGCCTCTTCGGATGGCGTATCGACGAGTTGTTGGATTTACGATTTAAAGTGTCCTAACTCCTCGTACGTCATGTCATGACCTCTTTAATTATGATAGCCCGAACGATAGTACGATGTAACAACTATAGGATTATATTCAATGTTATCAATTTAAGTACTCGGTACTTATACGACCTTAATTTACTTAGGTTGCATTTGATCGATTCGCGTGACGCGTTATTGAGATACACTTGGCATTACTCACTCAAGGTGAGTTCATAGCCCCACGTTTTACATGCTTTTGTTTTACAAAGTTTTTGGGGTGAAAAACATGCAATGCTTTACAATTGGACACAAGTGGTTAAGTTTCATGTTATGATTACGTGTTGCCTAAGTAGCGATAACCCATATCTGAGCCCATTATCATGAACTGTCAATTGCGGGATTGTGAGCGCGAATGTTATTAATAGATCTATTGGGTTTGACAACCCCGTTCGGGTGATTAGCTATCACTGGACAAACGAACGTATACCATGTCGAATATAGGATGTTGCGGGTTAGAACATCACCACGGGCAATGTAGGCCATTAATTTGGTATTCATACACGTCAAGCTTCAGTGTCATGAGCTTAGAGCAACGTAATTACATTTATATGATGTCTGCATCTGTTGCATTATCATACACTTGGGAAATCTTGTGGTCCTACAATATATGATTTATCAAACCTATGAATTCACCAACATTATTGTTGACGTTTTAAAGCAATGTTTTTCAGGGGATCAATAAGCACAAGGTGCGATGGATACATTGGTGGTTTTGATTTGGATGTCTTGCATTAAAGATTTTGTCGCATTTCATTTTGTTATCTGTTATGGGCTGAAAATCTTTGTATTTTGATCAAGTGAACAAGTTAAGCTTCGGGCTTATGTAACAATTACTTTGTTAAATCCAATGTATCGTTTTCAAACGACTTTTTGGTCGTTCTATATATATCTTGTGTTATTGATCTGAGAAGTAACACGCCCCGGACCCTTATTCCGCTGCGACCCAATTTGGGGGTGTTACAGATTGGTATCAAGAGCCAAGGTTATAGAGAACCAGGTCAAATGTTTTTGCTGGACTATAACCGTTTTCAAAAGTTGTTTTAAAAGTTGTTTTTTATAACAAAGGGTTTACCACGAGACATACATCATGTGCATACATTCATGCATCACTACCTTGTTGCATTAGTTGGTTGGAACTAATCATTCATAATTAATATACATGTTATGATTAGTAAATTTATTACTATAAGAGTCTTAAATAAAATAAAATATTAAGCTAATCAATGGACACTCTCACACACCAAGGAGTGTGGAGCGTGGGGGGGGACAGATGGAACTGGGTCGGTGGCGTCACTCTCAGCCAATAGTGTCCAGTCCATATAAGGACTTATCAGACATAGGATCACCGAGAGCCGATGATCACGAGTTCCCTGGAGCTACCTACAATACCAAGGACCCAATACGTAAGGCGTTCTCAGGCCCACCACCCTCTCCAGATAACGTGCTTGGCTCTGAGGAGCCCGAGCGGCACCACTTTCGCCCAGATTATTCCAGTCCAAGAGCATGTTGACGATGAATTTTGCTGAGGAACAGCCGTAATGAGTGAGGGATGCCTCACCCACATGCAAACATCACCTGATTATGTTCCGTAGTCTGATCCTGAGGCAGATCCGGAGGAGGATGACGATGAGGACCCTGAGGAGGATCCTATCAACTATCCTGCTGATGGAGGAGATGACGGAGATGATGAGATGGACATCGAGGAGAATGAGGATGATGATATGACACGATTGCCGATGAGAGGATGAGATGAGAGATGGACCATTGAGGTGACGAGAGGCGTAGGAGGAGCACCCCAGCTCCTGCCTACCCTATAAGTTTGTTGCATTAACCACTACTCTCTGTGCCCCCCTCCTGCATAGGAGGCTGAGCCGTTGAGACTGATGAGTCTGCGGCCACACCACCACCCCACCCTGCATATCGTATGACAGCCAGGATAACTATTCTTACCAGAGCCATACCTTACTCAGCTATGGTCTATTTCTGAATTGCAACTGCTTGCTATATCTTCCCCACCCACATCGACCCCTATCTCCTGGTCTTCATCACCACCCCAGATTCCTTTCCCACTGCCATCCCCGATTACCATCTACTATCTCCACCATTACCACTAATCACACCACCCTACATGTATTATCAGCACCACCACCCCCACCATTTCCTAGTCCTATTCGTTCATTGGGCTATCGAGCTGCTATGATTCGAATGAGAGCTGAGGCTGCAGCTACTTCCCATTCTCTACCATTACCACCACCCTTCATACATCTCCCCCACCAGACCAGATCATACCACCCGCCCATGACCACATCAGCTCCTACTTCATTACCACATTGTTTGTTACCCTCTGCCATTCATAAGAGATAGACCCGAGGTTAACCTACCACCTCGGAAGAGGTTAGGTATAGCTCTTGGTCCCGGATACGAGGTAGGAGAGAGCTCCGCCATTGCTGCTGCTAGACCAGCTGGAGGTCTTAGGGCAGATTACGACTTTGTTGCCACTATGGATAGGGAGATCAGGCGTGACCCAGAGAGATATGTTGGATATGGGATCACGGATTCGTGGGATAAGATTGTTGAGACCCTACAGGGAGCTCCAGTTAGTACTAACACAGAGTTGGGTGCACACGTGAGAGATTTTGAGTCTATGGTTAGGCGAGACACATATGAGATCTATACGATGTTAGATGATGAGCAGAGCCAGAGACAGCTGTTGGCCGGTCGGGTCAATATATTATTTAGAGATAGACGTGCACTTGCAACCCAATAGACAACGACTTTTTGATGGAGACAGAAGGCTAGGATGTCTAGAGAGCGCTTGGGGACGATCTATGGATTTGCAGTGATCTTGCGTGTGAAGAGGTATTTCACTACGCACCACAAGCTACATGCACAAATGACAGAGATCTCAGAGTTAACAGTCTGCAGATCTAGTAGACTGGAGAGCGATTTCAGAGTTATGGCTAAAGATAAACCGCGGGAGCGTGATGAGATAGAGAATTGAGGGCAGGTTGATCGTACTCGAAACTACAGGCAGATTTATTCAACATGGATTGTTTATGCCAGACACTACAGAGAGAGATGATTCCACTTCAGGGACTGGTCACCACACTGCAGGGGCAGGTGACAGCTTTACAGGGACAGGTGATGGCATTACAGGGCAGGTTACTACATTACAGGGGACAGCAGGGATCCGCTGGGGGTACCAGCACAGCCCAGAGCTACCAGAGGAGCCTAGTAAGCATTCTTAGATTAACTTGGTAAGCTATCATTTTGTATTTAAGCCTACTATGTTACAGGGTTTAATCCCGGCTAGTAAGGCTTAGGGTTATTATGTTTTTTTTGTTGTAACCTAAACATTATGATCATTTTGTATCAGAACCAATCATGTATGTTTTCCAATCTTTATATGAAATGGTGGTATTATGTCATGTTAAATCAATTTGTGATAAAAATGAATGTCGATTTGGTTATATCATTGTTGATTACAATTCAGAGTTGTACATTTCACTGTGTGAATGAATCCACACTTTAGTTGATCATTGATATGTCATGTCATGGTTATATTGTATGAAAATCTAACCGGATATTGTATTTTCTTTGATTGAAGAAATGGCACCAAAATTGCAACAGATCAACACTGGTCACAACAATACCAGCCCCAATAGCAGCCACAACCACTACGGTCACTAATGCCCAACTCCAAGCTATGATTGACCAAGGTGTCAGTGCCGCTTTGGCCGCACGGGACGCAACCAGGAATGGCGTTGACAACCATACTTCGGGAACGGGTGTCAGAGGTATCTGACGCGTTGCTCGAGAGTGGCACTTACCAATGATTTCATGAATGCCAACCTCGTAATTCAAGGGCAACTGAGGGAGTGGTTGAGTTAACCCCAATGGTTTGAAAGAATGGAGACTGTTTTTCCGCTAAGCAACTGGCACGTGGAAAACCAGATCAAATTTTCTACTTGTACTCTTTTAGCAGGTGCTCTAACATGGTGGAATTCCCATGTTATGACTGTTACTCATGATATTGCATACTCAATGACTTGGTTCGATCTAAGGAAGAAGATGACTGACAAGTATTGTCCACGAAACGAAATGAAGAAGCTTGAGGCTGAATTGTGGAACTTGAAAGTAATAGGTACTGATGTGGTCAAGTACAACCAACGTTTTCAAGAACTAGCACTGCTGTGTGTGAGGATGTTCCCTGAGGAGTCAGACAAAATTGAAAGGTATGTCGGTGGATTGCCCGACATTATCCATGGAAACATCGTAGCTTCAAAGCCAAAAACCATGCAAGAGGCTATTGAAATGGCCACTGAACTGATGGACAAGAGAGTCAGTACCATTGCGGAAAGACAAGCCGAAAACAAGAGGAAGCTTGAAAACACTTCCCGAAACAATCAGAATCAACAACAACAACAAAATAAGAGGCAGAACACCGGCAGGGCATACACTGCTGGATCGGGTGAGAAGAGACAATATGGGGGATCTAGACCCCTATGCTCAAAATGCAATTACCACCATGATGGTCCGTGTGCTCCAAAGTGCTATAAATGCAACAAATATGGTCACATCGCTCGTGACTGTAGGGGTACGGGAAATGCCAACAACATTAACAACCAGAAGGGCACCGGATCGGGTCAGAGACCTACTTGTTTTGAGTGCGGAGTTCAGGGACACTTCCAGAAGGAATGTCCAAGGCTGAAGAACAACAAAGGCAACCGTGGTAATCAAGCTGGGAATGACAGGGCTCCAGCGAAGGTGTATGTGGTAGGAAATGCGGGGGCAAACCCCAGACAACGTCGTTGCGGTTTACTTCCTTCAAAACTACCGCTATTCTTATATCTTATTTATGATACGGATGCCGATCGAAGTATTGTATCTACTATGCATTTACTCCAAAATAGACATCATAACCTATCTACCCTAGATCACAATTATGAAAGTCGAACTAAAAACTAGACTGACGGGAGGATAATTGGGTTAAACATTATACTTAAGGGTTGCACATTAAACTTCCTAAACCACCAATTCAACGTAAACTTAATGCATGTAGAACTTGGTAGTTTTGATGCTATAATCGGTATGGATTGGTTGGCGAAGTACCAAGCGGTCCATATGTGTGGTGCCAAGAGATTGATTTTCGCATCCCTTGGAGAAATAAAACCTTAATCATACACGGTGATGGAAGTACCCAGGGGAATATGACACGATTAAACATCATTTCATGCACTAAAACGCAGAAGTACATGGAAAAAGGGTTTCCTATCTTTCTGGCACATGTTACTGCAAAAGAGGTTGAAGACAAGTCGGAGAAGAGGCGACTTGAGGACGTACCAATAGTTCATAACTTACCTATAGATTTCCTAAGACTTTCCGGTCCTTCCTCTGACCGACAAGTGGAAGTTTCAAATTGAATATGGTACCCTGGTGCTGCACCGTATAGCACGGTGCACCTATCCGATTGGGCGCCTTCCTGTAATGAAAGAGTTACCCGGAGCAACTAAAGAGCTAGATCTGACAAAGGCTTTATAAAGACCTATTCCTGTTCCTCGCCCTGAGGGAAGCTCCGTAATGTTTGTCAAGAAGAAAGACGGGTCATTCCGGATGTGCATTGATTACCGAGAATTGAATAAACTAACGGTGAAGAACGTTATCCGCTCCCTAAGGAATTGATGATTTTATTTGATTCAGCTCCAGAGGGTCCGAAGTGACCTACTCGAAGATCGACCTAAGGTCAGGTTATCACCAACTGAGGGTTCGAGAAGAAGACATTCTGAAGACTGCCTTCAGAACTCGTTATGGCCATTACGAATTTCAAGTTATGCCGTTTGGTTTGACAAACGCACCTGCCGTATTCATGGACCTTATGAATCGGGTGTGTAAACCATATCTGGATAAACTCGTGATTGTCTTTATTGACGATATTCTGATATACTCGAAGAACAAACAAGAACATGAAGAATACCTTAAGCAAATCTTAGAATTACTTAAGAAGGAGGAGTTGCATGCCAAGTTTTTCCAAATGTGAATTTTGGATTTCCAAAGTACTGTTCCTCGGTCATATGATCGATATGAAGAATTTCATGTGGATCCAGCCAAGATTGAATCCATTAAAGATTGGACATCTCCTAAGTCACCAACGGAGATTCGTCAATTTTTAGGTCTTGCTGGGTATTATCGAAGATTCATTGAAGGGTTTTTGAAGATCTCAAACCATGACTAAGCTTACCCAAAAGAGTGTCAAGTTTGAGATTGGGGAGATTAAACAAAAGCAGCTTTTTGACTATTGAAGCAAAGTATGCAGTGCACCAATCCATGCATTACCTGAAGGAAGCGAAGATTTTCATCGATACTGCGATGCATCGAATAAGGGTTTGGAGCTGTGTAGATGCCGAGAGAAAAAGTGAATTCCCGTAATGCATTACCGCCAGTTGAAGATTTCATGAAATAACTAATACGACACATGATATTAGAACTTGGTGTAGTGAGTTCGCTCTCAAGAATCTGGAGACCATTCATTTTTATATAGAACTAAGTGTACGGTGTTCACCGATACACAAGAGATTTGCATACCATTTTAGATCAAAAAGAGATGAGCATATGAGGCAACGCCGACTCCTTCAAGTTGCTAAGTAGATTACGATTGCGATATACGTTATCGACCCAAGGAAAGCAAATGTCCGTTGCTGTTGCTTTGAGTCAGAAAAACAGAACCACGTTAAGTAGTTTGAGCCTTAGTCATGACTATTCACTTAGATCTTCTCCAAACAGATCTTAATATGCCTCAGAACTGAAAGTGGCAAAAACCAATAACATTAAAGAGTGAAGACGTTAGGGGAATGTTGATTAAAAACGCTAAATTTCCAGAAGCGATTAGAGAACAAAAGTTGGAACTACGTGTGGATGGAACCCTGTGCCCTAATGGGGCAGGAGTTGGCTACCTTGTTATGGCGATTTGCGGATGGTGATCATGCACGAGTCCCACAAATCAAAATACTTTATACATCCGGGTTCCGACAAAATGTACCAAGATATGAAGAAGCTATATTGGTGGCCTAATATGAAAGCTGACATCGCTACCTATGTTAGCAAGTGTTTGACATGTGCTAAGGTCACGGCTGAACATCAAAGGCCATCAAGATTGTTGGTACAACCCAAGATACCTGAATGGAAGTGGGACAACATCACTATGGATTTTGTTACTAAGCTTCCTAAGTCGTCGCAAGGCTACGACACCATTTGGGTGATTGTTGACCGACTCACTAAGTCTGCGATCTTCACACCGATGAGAGAGACTGATCCTTTGGATAAACTTGCAAGAATGTACCTAAAGGAGGTGGTCACGAGACATGGAATACCTGTCTCAATCATTTGTGATCGTGACCCGAGATTCGCATCCAATTTCTGGAGGTCACTTCAGAACGCTTTGGGTACTAATTTGGATATGAGTACTGCGTACCATCCACAAACAGACGGGCAAAGCGAGAGGACCATTCAAACTCTCGAGGATATGCTGCGTGCTTGTGCGATCGAATTTGGAAAGGGTTGGGTTAACCATTTGCCATTAGTCGAGTTCTCATATAACAATAGCTATCACGCTAGCATCAAGGCCGCACCATTCGAAGCACTTTATGGTCGAAAGTGTCGTTCACCTGTTTGTTGGACTGAAGTTGGAGAAGCTCAAATACTCGGTCCAGAACTAATTCAAGAGACCACTGAGAAAATCATCCAGATCAAGCAAAGGATGCAAGCCGCTCGTGATCGACAGAAGAGTTACGCCGATTTAAAGCGTAAGCCGATGGAATTCCAAGTCAGGGATAAAGTTATGCTTAAAGTTTCGCCTTGGAAAGGGGTCGTACGTTTTGGCAAACGGGGGAAGTTAAACCCCAGGTATGTTGGACCTTTCAAGGTGTTAGAAAAGGTTGGAGAGGTTGCTTACAAGCTCGAGCTTCCTGAAGAGCTGAGTAGAGTAGATATAGTAAGACGTGAAGTTAAACGGTTGAAGCGAAGCCGGATCCCATTAGTCAAGGTTCGATGGAACTCTAAGAGAGGTCCTGAGTTCACGTGGGAACGTGAAGACCAATTCAAGAAGAAATACCCACACCTCTTCACCAAGACCGCACCGTCGTCAAGTGCTGCATCGTGAGCCTTGAGGACAAGGCTCGTTTAATGGGGGAAGTCTATAACACCCTGTGTTTTCAAGTCATTGACGACGTCGATAAATCCACAATGTACCTTTTGTATTGTACGCGTTTGCTTGTAATTTCATGTATTAAGTAAAATCGCGTAAGCTAAAAATTAGCGTTCAATGTAAACGGGCATCAAACAATTAAGCGTTTACATCAATCAAGTATTAAATAATTATTTTGAGAATAATTATGATCCTTGTTCATTTTATTTTTATCGGATACGTAAAGTGTATATGTTTCGCAATAAATTGCATTTAGGCATCCCCGGAACCACCAAAACTTTTCTACGCTTCAACAAATACCCACTTTTATACCCAATACATAAAAGTTACAAAAATATATCATATATATCATACATATGCCGAAATTATTGCAACTTATACAAAGATATATAAGAAAAATCTTACAAGTTGGTTTTGTACATCACTTTTGCATTTAACATAGCCATACCTTGTTCCCTTTTGACCATAGTCTTCCTTAAGACCATGAGATGTGTTTTTGACTAACTATTGCATTCTTTTTGACCATCCTATATTATATATACAAGCATACATGAGTTAGATAACACTTACTTGCAAATTACTTAGTAAAAAATATCAAAACTCTTCCCTGTTTGCTCCTTTGAGCTCACGACAAACAAACATCCCCTTAACTAACCCATACAAAATTTTCTACCACATTTATATACATACCTACATTATATCTAAGATACCTCAAGATGGTTTGAAGCATTGGTTAACCAATTGCAAGTGTGAAAGCAAGGAAAGTAAACTAGGGTTTTCATTTGAGAAGTTAGGGTTTATTGGTTGCAAGCTTTGGTTTTAAAGTCTAAACAAGGGTTTAGCACTTATTTGTCATCATCCTACATCATCTCATTAAGGTTATCTTAAGCCCTTAACTTTTCATTTATATGATTATATGCATATGTGATGTTTATGTAGTGAAATCACCATTAGGATATGTTTAACTTGTAAACATGGATTTTTCTTGTAAATATAGTTTTATGAACTTATACACATGTTGTATGGATGGTAATATGAAGTTATAAATGGATACATAAGTATTTTACAATCTTAATTAAGCTTAAAAAGTGTTAATGTTAATTAGGGTTTTAAAAAGTGCACTTAATATGTTATTAGTAAGAGAAAGGCAAATGGCATGTTAATGTTGATTATGAACTTTTAATCATGTTATATGGACACTAAAATAAAGTCATAATGGAAGTAAAAGACTTGTACACTTATGGTTATGATGTAAAAATGGTTATGGATGAACTTGTAGTAAAAAGTTACTTATGGAGATTATGGTTTAAAAATGTTGTTAAGGACTTAATGACTTGGACTTATGGACAATATAAGGACTATGGATTATATAAAATATATGATATAGTATATTAAGAGTGTGGGAAAAACTTGTGGAAATTACTTAGTTAAAAAGTATATAAAACAAGTTTAATAAATAAGTTAATACATAGATATTAAAGGGCTGTTTGGAGTCGAATTCCAAACAATGGGTATTATGTTTTATAAATATTCTATGACTCATGACGATTCCGAAAAAGTAAGAAACTTGTCAAACGGATAAATAACGAAAAAGTTACGCTAATTACGAGTTATACGTTAATTAATCGGGTTTATAAAATAACTTTTATAAATATTATACAAAACAGCAAGTTTGGTATTTTTAACAAATAATACATATTTTTAGGATTCCAAAATGATAAGAATCATGATTTTTCAATTAATAATGAAGAAGTTATGAATTTCGCGAGTATTCGGTAATTAAAAGTTTATAAAAATAATTTTATAAACTATGAACAGTAAAACACTATTCATGACAGAAACTTTTATTTTTGTAAACCTTATAAATTGATAGAATTTTCAATAACAAGAACGTACTCGAAAGAATCGCTAAAAACGGAGCTATAACGAATAAAATACGACGTTTACGGGTTTTACGATAACTAAAACTATAAAAATAACTTTATAACTGATGTGAACAGTAAAAAGTACTGTTCATCAGAGGATCAAAAATATGAAAATGTCAAATTATGATAACTCGTCTTAATACGAAAGCGTGGGCATAAGAAACGTCAAAATCGGGCTTAAAACGCAAAAGTTATGCTATATTTACTACAACGGATATTATAAACGTTTTTACTTATTAAACACAATTTTACCAAAACAATTAGATGGTGATTGAACTATATAGAATTATATGTGGTTATCAAAGTACTATATTACTAGGGAGTTTCATAATGAGGCCTCTTCGGGGTGGCGTATCGACGAGTTGTTGGATTTATGATTTAAAGTGTCCTAGCTCCTCATACGTTCACTACATGACCTCTTAATTATGATAGCCCGAACGATAGTATGATGTAACAACTATTAGATTATATTCAATGTTGTTAGATTAAGTACTCGGTACTTATACGACCTTAATTTAATTAGGTTGCATTTGATCAATTCGCGTGGCGCGTTATTTGTGATACACTTGGCATTACTCACTCAAGGTGAGTTCATAGCCCCACGTTTTACATGCTTTTGTTTTTACAAAGTTTTTGGGGTGAAAAACATGCAATGCTTTACAATTGGACACAAGTGGTTAAGTTTCATGTTATGATTACGTGTTGCCTAAGTAGCGATAACCCATATCTGAGCCCATTATCATGAACTGTCAATTGCTAGAATTGTGAGCGCGAATGTTATTAATAGATCTATTGGGTTTGACAACCCCGTTCGGGTGATTAGCTATCACTGGACAAACGAACGTATACCATGTCGAATATAGGATGTTGCGGGTTAGAACATCACCACGGGCAATGTAGGCCATTAATTTGGTATTCATACACGTCAAGCTTCAGTGTCATGAGCTTAGAGCAACGTAATTACATTTATATGATATCTGCATCTGTTGCATTATCATACACTTGGGGAAATCTTGTGGTCCTACAATATATGATTTATCAAACCTATGAATTCACCAACATATTGTTGACGTTTTAAAGCAATGTTTTTCAGGGAATCAATAAGCACAAGGTGCGATGGATACATTGGTGGTTTTGATTTGGATGTCTTGCATTAAAGATTTTGTCGCATTTCATTTTGTTAACTGTTATGGGCTGAAAATCTTTGTATTTTGATTAAGTGAACAATTTAAGCTTCGGGCTTATGTAACAAATATTGTGATAAATCCAATGTATCGTTTTCAAACGACTTTTTAGTCGTTCTATATATATCTTGTGTTGTTGATTCATGAAGTAACACGCCCCGGACCCATATTCCGCTGCGACCCAATTTGGGGGTGTTACATCCAGTTAGTCTATACAGCGTATTTATATCAAAGTCTCAATACGGCTTATTAAAATTAATTTAATACGGCGTATCGACTGACTGATACAGTACCAAGTTTATTTTTTGTATTTCGTTTCTGTTTTGTTTTCTGTGTTCTCACTTGAGAGCACATCCTACTGATGAGTTTTGTTTGTTCTTAGATCATTTTCATGCAGGAATGCGAGAACCAGTTTTGGAAGAGTATATTACTGTAACTAGGAAGAACTACACCGTGGAAAACAACGATGGACAAATCATCAAAAAGAATTCCTTTCAAATAAAAGGAATGTTTTTAGAAAAATTAGCCCGTAATACTTTTAGCGGAAAGAATGGAGAAGACACTGTGGAACATATTGAGAAATTTCTTGAGATAATGGGGCCATTCAACATACAAGACGTCAATGTCTTCCCTATCTCACTCATCGGGGTTGCAAGTGAGTGGTTTATGGAAGAACATATCAATTCACTTGGCTCTTGGGTTGATCTTATAGAAAAATTATATGATAAATTCTACCCGCCTTCTCGTACCAGAAGAAATGGAAAAACTAATGAAGTTGAAATGTTACGAATGCCGGTTGACTATAGGTTTGAAAATTAGGTGGCCGCCAATTTCGAACACTACATGATAATGGATCACTACACCATGAACTCCCTATGGAAATTTTAGAACAAGAACTATAGTAATGAGGAAGTAAAAAGTGTTAGTAATCCTTGTGTTGATAATGAAGGGGGGTCCAATAATGAAAACAAAGCTGCTAAAATCTTTAGGATCGAAACAAATCTGTTTGACTATGAGACACACCTTTGCATAGCTTTCAAGGAATTCAATCATCTATTACAAATTGATCCCAATGTGCTTACTGACGATGTTTTCGGGATAAAGAGTTATGAAGAATATAGGAATGATTTGATTTATGAATGGAATGACAAGATACCATGGGTAAGTGAAAGACCTTGGAAGGATGATGGAATTTGGAAAGAACTGGTGCCTGTTAAACACTGCTGTGAACCTTTTAACTATAAAAATAGATGTTCGGAATGGCCAACTTATAGCTGGAGAGATGATGGATATTGTAATGGGGGAAACTTACCTGGATAATATATAGTTGGAAACCAAATCCATTACCAAGATCGTGAGTGGTACGAGGCACTAGAAGATTATGATACGAAAGAAGAGGCACTAAGAAACAAAGCCTAATTAGAGAGGTCAATGAAGCAAGGAGAAGAGTCAACTGGGGATTCATGAAGCAACTACTCACCCGTTGACGAATGGAACTATCAGGGGGAAACTTACCTGGATAATATATAGTTGGAAACCAAATCTATTACCAAGATCGTGAGTGGTATGAGGCACTAGAATATTATGATACGAAAGAAGAGGCGCTAAGAAACAAAGCCGAATTGGAGAGGTCAATGAAGCAAGGAGAAGAGTCAACTGGGGATTCATGAAGCAACTGCTCACCCATTGACGAATAGAACTATTAAGAAGGCCTTGATGACAAGGAACCCGATGTGAACTATAACCCTTACCTCAACATAGCTCGACTTCTCAATAGTCATACTACAAAGGAAGAAGGAGGGGATGATAAAAGAAAGAATAAAAACATTGGAGGGCATAATGACCACTTGGTTCAAGGGGATCAAAAATATGAGAAATCTAACTTGAATGAAATCCCTTACTTAAAACCGTCAGATTGCAAAACTAAAGGGTTCGAGGTTGTCAAGTATACATTTGGACCTACGGAGTGCTACGTAGCTGTCAAGAAACAAGGAGAATATTATTGGATGACTTTGGACAAAAATGCATGTCACGCATACCAAGACATATTCCATAAGATGGACGAGGGATGGTTCGTGACAAGGGCGGAATAATGGAAGCTGCTAGAAAAGTCTAACTTTAAGACTAGCTAAAAGAAAAGTGCTCACTGGGAGATAATCTAGATTTATTTTAATGTTTCATCGAGTCTGTCTTCCCATGCATGGATACGGCGTATCCGCTCCATACCATATGGCGTATCGCATGCCTGGACGTTATCAGTCTTTATTTTTATGCATTTTAAACATTATTGTCAGTTCAGTCTATACGGTGTATTCATTAAACGAATATGACGTAATATTCGACTAACCCGTACCTAGGTTTTTTGTTCAAGTTTGAATACGGAGTATCCTGGTTTGCTAGATATGGCGTATTGATCTCCTGAACAGTTTAGGATTTTATTTGTTTTTCGAGTCTAACCAATACCGAGATAGAATTGCATTTTGCTTTCTTATATCTTACACAGGGTCTTGCTGATCAAATGATAAAAGTGGTTAGAGTACTTATTTTCTGGAATTACTGTATGCATGTTGTTCGTGCTAGGATTCAGACGATTTTACACATACGATCTTGCTCGTAAACGCAACTTGGAGGATCATACCAAGCAAATCTCAGGGGAGTTTCTCGTTCTTTTTATTTCTTATTTTTAATGCCAAATTTATACAACGAGGTCATTGTATATCTCAAGTGGGGGAGGAGAATTAGAACGCTTACTTGTCCATTTTTTCATAATAAAATGCTTAATTTATGCCTAAATTTTAAATATTTTAGCATACTTTTGTGAAATTATTAGTTGCATGACCCCGCACACATAACCCTTGTTTAGATATTATGAGAATTTAGCCTTATCCGTTTTTGAATATTTACCTAAATTCCACAAATATATGAGTGTGTCGGTGATCCTGTAGACTTTAGAACTTGGCCTGGTATATCTATTCGAGACCACAATGATAAGAACTATGGGTTTAGATGGAGTGACATTTTTAAACTGGTAAATTTCTAGGATTACACCAAAAAGCCTATACATGTTTATTAACTAACTACACCAGTTATTTAACCCCCTTATAAACCCTTTGTTTACTCTCATTTTTAGTGTAAGATTCCCCTAGAAAAACCTACTGAGCCATTCTTTTCTTTTTCATACACCATAAATGTTTGTTTGTTACACCTTTACAACTTAGCCTACCCTATTAGATTAAGTCCTTTACTTTTTCGGTTGCTAGTTGCTTTTATGTA
This sequence comes from Tanacetum coccineum, assembly GCA_026074375.1. Classification (NCBI taxonomy): domain Eukaryota; kingdom Viridiplantae; phylum Streptophyta; class Magnoliopsida; order Asterales; family Asteraceae; genus Tanacetum; species Tanacetum coccineum. The sequence goes on along the minus strand of BQNB010103612.1, from coordinate 4,388 downwards.
AAGTATTGTATTTCCTGTATCGAGATGTCAGTTTTCTATCTCTGGTATGGTCAATAAAATTTCAGAATGCAATTGGGCAGGTGTTGATTTTCTTTCCATGGTTATGTCAGGAAATTGCACATCGCAATAGGAATGTAAAAGTAGTAGTTCGCTCGTGTATTTTTACTACTTTGTTATTATGATTGAATATCAATTATTTAGATTTATCATGGTTATGAGATGGTGAAATTCTACACATTAGATTTGAATTTCAGTTCTTAGTATGATATAAAAAAATCAAAAAAATACAAAAAAAGATGTTTGTAGAGTATTGTTGTATTAGAGTTGGTATGCAATATAAACCAACTATGTAAAAGTATGTATAAAGTGGCGATTATTACCTCCTGAGTTGTAATTAGAATGATTGGGAGTTGACCATTATGGGAACACCAACTAAGGGTTGTTTTCATTGATCTGTTTATCAAGACGTTTTATGAGTCTAATTTATGTTTCCTAAGCACGTTGATTGTTCTGTCTAAGAGCGTAAGTTAGTCTTCTATTTTGTGTCTTATTCAAGGGATGCGCGGGAAAGTAACTAGCAACTTACCCTTTATTTGGACTTAATGTATTTGTTTGTTTGATTTTACTTAACACTAATTATTTTCCCTTTCCTAATGATTAACCTTAGGTTTTATTCGAATGAGATGCGATCGAGTCATGCATGTCTATTCTATTGTTATGGCCATGTATGTGTGATTCATCCACCTTGTTGGTTTATTACTCTTGTTGAAAGTTAGAAGATCGATACCCTATATCACTTTTTGTCCTAACCCTTGGTTTTACTTAAGTGGGGGAATATTGCACTCGTATATGTCTATTCTATCATTATGGATGTGTATATATGTTTGACACCCCCGCTAGTTTATAACTTTTGGTGAAAGACTACTAATCCTATTCTTTGGCTTATTCGAGTTAGGGTTTGAATGCAGTCATATGTGTCTATTCCGTCGTTACGGATGTGTATATATGGTCTTAGTAGCCTTTTCTGGAATATTGGTATCGAATAGAGGTTAGAAAGAGTGATGAAAATCCTTAAGCCTTTAAACCTAATTTACCTATTTAAACTTGTCACTCCTTAGCTTTAGTGGTGGAGATGTATATCCTTGACAAGCCTATGATAGAATACTCATCACGAACGAGCAATTGAGTGAATTAGTTACATGTTACCACATAGATTAGTTGAGTGATTTGAGTGTTTTCATTTTCCTAATTCGTGATGTGCTTGGTTGTGTTCTAGTGATCTAACAAGAAAATGCTTAACGAAAAAAGTCTTCAACCTTAGTTTGAGACATGTTTTTATAAACTTTTTAAAGTCTACTTGAGGACAAGTAGGATTCAAGTGAGGGAATATTTGATGACATCAGATAACATCTATTTTATAGCATAATTTGTTCCATATAAATTACTCGTTTTACGTATTTTATGCATGAATTGGTACTTAATAACTCAAATTAGTTATTTGCAGTAAATATGGTGCATTTAGTGAAGAATTACTAAAAGGCTCACATTTGGAGCTTAAATGAAGAAATCAAGTGACTACTATCCTGACACTCGATACGCCGTATCCATCAAGAAGATACGACGTATCTGCGCCTGAACTTCACAAGAAACCACGAAGACAGAAAGTCCTATATGCCGTATCAATACCCGCCCATACGCCGTATTAAAGATAAGGATAAAGAACATTCTGGATTATTATATTCGTGGCACACACTTCAAGGAATCTTTGATACGCTGTATTCATCAACTCTATATGGCGTATCGGGCTAATTTCAGAAGACTATAAATACAAACCCAAAACACGAGTTTAGGTTGTGCAGAACCTTAAAGACGAAACCCTAACTTACAAAAGTTGATTTTTTGAAGAAAAGAGAAGCAAGAATGTCAAGTAAAGTGCTTCATTCCATAGGATAACACCATGTAATTCTTATATTTGATCACGCTTTCGATATTTGGTATCGTTTGGTATTTTTATCATTTTCTTTACCTTGGTCGTTCATATGACGTTACGTATGTGATTATTATGGTTGATGGTTGATACGTTCGGGTATTAGTCATGTTTATGAAAGTATAATGTTTGGTTTTGTTTATCTAGATTGCTTAATTTATCGTTGATCATTGATTATGTTTATCACATGATACTTGTTTATGTGGTTTAATATGCGACCTTTCATTCAACTTTGCCTAGAGATAGGATCGAGGTTAGCTCTCCATATAGTAACGCATATAGGAGGAATAAATAGGATCATTAATAAAGTCATGCTTATCCTGGGTTGGTCAACGGGTTAGACTACCATAGGTGGTGGTGTAGTACTAGCTGTAATGTCCTAACTGCCATGTTTGATTGGATAGTGGACTACATCCGAATACAAGTTACCGTTAAGCAGTAAGTAGGTAAAGTCTTGATGAGCTAGGGTTTGTACGACATACTCTGTGTTGTCCTCTAGATGAATTATAATCAGTACATAGGATGATTTTATGTGGATGTGGTCAATTGTGACAGGATTGCCATGTCTAGGTTTTAGGCAGAAGACACGCCTAAAACTAGAAATGATTTACCACCTCGAGATAAGTAATCATTGCACGAATAAACAAACTAGCGTTAGACTTAAGTTTACATGGTTAATACGGTTTCCTTAATGTAGGCTTGATCGCTTCTCTATCTTCTTTAATTTGACTTATGTAAGTAAAAGATGTAGACTTAGGTTGTTGTCACCATAAAATAAGTGCCAATCTCTCAGATTGAAACCCCTTGTCAAAGACGTACATACTGTATAGATGAATATGACGTATGGTTGATCACCATATGGCGTATCCAAGTAAATATCTTAAACTTAGAATATAATTAGGTTAGATTAGAACTAACGTAGAATAACTAAAATACTGGTAAAACTAGGAATTAAGGTTCTCACTCTTAGTGATCGACACCCTACTTACCAACGAAGCTACAACTGATCGAGTACACTGCCCGTGAAAGTGTTGTTTTAGGTAAAGTCGGCAAAATATAAATAGTAAAACTTGATACATTAATTACCTACACACAATGACACATCAGCAATCATACAGAGGTGGCGACATAAACGGCCACATTTAACAAATAATTTCATACATAAATTCACATAATTTTAACTGCGGTACCCCCGCAATTAATCATGGAAGACCAAGAGAGATAAGTCTAGCATCTTGGACTCGTTACCCGAGTTTATGATGACGGTGGCTCCTTATTGTCCCCCTGGTAATGGTGACGGATGTTGCCATTGGGCTCCACTAGGGCCACAATCCTTCACTTGGTCCCATACGACTAAGGTTCCTCCATTCGAGGGGTAAGAATCACTACACCCAACCAAAGGTTAAGCATCGTGCATGACTCTTCTCCATCCCTTGACGATCAAACACCTAAGTCGAATCATTTTTCCAGAACTTTATGTTTCGGGGAAAGAAGTCTTCTTCACGGTTATCGATTGACACAACAAGAATGATCTACATTTTTTACGTAGGAAAACCTCCTTTACGATCGTCGATTGATGTAATAAAAATAATTAAAAGAAACAAATAATACATAGTCAACGTAGGAGAAGTCTGCTTCACTAGCCCTAGAGCTATTCAGTCTCGTTGATCGTCGGATGAAAGCCGAGATTATCCGCTTTGGTAATCTTTTAACCTCAAGAAGATCCCTTATCTGTGTCAGCATCAGGTTTCTTGGTGCTCTATTACCAATCGAAACTAACTCATGCGTTATTCATAGCATACGGTAGCTTCTCTTTGGAATGATTCGGTCATGATATCGTCATAAGTCAACACTAAAGGGAACAATTTCAAGGATAATAGGAAGAAAAGGAAAAGTTCGATTTGCGGAAACTGGCATGAGACTCTTCTATGTGGTCGAGTTAGGTAGGATTACTTGCACAAAGATCCACAGTTAGGGTAAGGACATTTTTTATTCTAAAGATCCAACTTGAATATTTATCAAAAATCAACGTTTTAAAGTTGACGATTAATCTGACATAGCATGGTTCTTCTTGAATTATGCATAGCTGATCCGGTTATGCATAATTGAGGACCAAACAACGACATGTCTATCCTCGTCAAAAAAAAATTCACTGTTATTCTCCCTACGCCCAAAGTTGCTTTTGAAAAGAAAGGGAATCATTTGACATAATCGAAGGAAATTGTTTACTTATACTTCGAAAAATATGTCTACTATTATTTATATGGACGCAAAATAGATATATTATTTTTATTTGTACATGTATATTTTTATTTTAGTTTACAGTTTACATGACAAAAGTGACACAATTTTACATTTTATTTTTATTTTTGCAAAACGATTTATATGACACAATCGACAC
>BQNB010103611.1:17500-20519 GCA_026074375.1 Tanacetum coccineum | reverse complement strand
TTTATGATAATACCTCAATTGAAGGTATTATATGTTGGTGTTCTTTTACCAACTTTGTTTATTTAATTTCTTTTTTAAAAGACAATTTTTTTATATTTTTTATGATAATTATACTAAAAAGAAAAAGAAAATATTTTTTACTTTTTATATTTTATGAATTTTTTTTTTTGGACTTTTTGAAATTTTTTAACAAAAATGAAACTTTCGGGGACGAAAGGATCTTCAAATCTAATCAACAAACACAAAACGAGAGATTCGTTAACTCAAATCCCCGGCAACGGCGCCAAAAATTTGATACGCTAAAATATATACTAATATATATTATCACAAGAGCAATTAAGAAAATTCCCTAAGGAAATTTTCACTCTTTAAAATATATATATAATAGATAATATACGTATCTTTACCGGAAAAGTATGATTTCTCGGGTCGTTTTTCCAACGATTTGAGAAATTAAAACCTCGCTTGATATTGGATACTGATTTGAATGGGTTCGAAGATTGATTGGGTTTTCTATAACTACTAATTAAAAACAATTAAAGCATTTAACAATTAACGGGAAACAAATAAAACGCGACCAATACGCAAGTAAACTAAATTTAACTTCTAAAAATGTAAACTAAGTTTCTAAATCTAAGATAGGACAAAAAAAATTTTTAAGAAAAAGAAATATATATTTTTCTGATTATTTTTGAGTTTTTTAATAAATTAAAAACTAATTAAATGTAATTAAATTCAAAAATAAAAAAAATAGCAAATAATTGAAATTATATTTTTCCTAGATAAAATTAAAAAAAGAAAGTTTTAGAAAAAAGAATCATTATTTTTGACTTTTTAGATTTTAAGATATGAATTTTCTAAAATTAAATCTAATTAAAAGCTTAGAAAATATTAAAACTATTAAAATATAAGCCTAAATTTTTTATAAAAATTATACGAAAATGTGCAAAAATTTATAAAAAATAAAAGCCCTAATTTTTACTTTTTTATTAAACTTTAATTAAACTAATTAAAAACTAAACCTAATTAATTAATTAAAATTATTAAACTAACAAAGAAACTTAACTAAGGACTAACTATGCAAGGACTAAAGGACTAACAGTGAAAACAAAAGGACAAACGGGGGATTAACTGAGTTAACTAACAAATGAGAAAGTTACAAAACCTACCCTGAGGCCTAACCCGATTACACCCTAAGTCCCTTTAAGCCTAAATAAGTTGAAATTTAAAAAGTGCTTATTAAGGAAAACTTATAAAAGCAAAGTTAAAGAACAAGGTGTGGTGAACAACTTTAATAAAAGCTATATGAACTGAAAACCCCTTATAAGCTCAAAAAGAGCTTATGTATAAGCTGAAAACAGAAAGTGGGCTTTTGCTCTTAGTTTTACTAAATTAGCTACAATAAGCTGAACCTAATAAACTAAAAGCTATCTATAATCTACTTCTAGCCTAATAGGATGAAATGAAAAAAAATAAGCTCAAATAAGTTACCAGTACTAACTACAAACTATCAGCACTAACTTAAAGTTAGTACTGGTGAACAAATAGACAAGAGGACTACTTTGTGCTTAAAAATAAGCACTCAATTAAGCACTTCAAGATTAGAAACTTAACTTTTATTAAAATCTGACTTAAAAACTATATGAAAATGCATTTTTAAAAGATTTTGGAAAACTTTAGCTTAATAAAAAAAACAGTTTGAAATCAGCCTTAATACTTAACTTTTGATAGATTGAGTTTTTTGAATGAAAAGACAAAAGTTCATTTTAAACACTAAAAACAGATGATAAAATAAGCTACAATCTAAAAACTAAGTGCAAACTTAAAAACTATGATATATGAACTATTTAAAAACTGAAAATCAAATCCTAACTCCTATTTTATCCTGATGAATTTAAAGTTTAAAATTGACACTTATGTTGAAAAATCTTGCTGATACAAACCAATAGTGCAGGTTACCTAAAGGGGTAAAGCCTGCATCTGAAACACTCAAGTGGAGTGATGCAAACAAGATTTAAGCACACACAGAGCTTAAAGAGCTCAATCAAACTTAAGCTATCACATTTAAGCACAAATTCCCCTTGTACAGGATACTTAAAAAAAGCCCTAACTTTTTGATTTTTTACAAACTAAGCTTTAAAAAACTCTATTAAAACTAATCTTAAATGAAAACTCAACTATCTCAAACAATTTGCAAAACTTATTTTGACTTTTTGATGTCAAACAGTCTTAAACCAAACACCCCTAATAAGTTTATGTACAGACTTAGAAAGCTCAATTGAATAGAAAAAAACCTTAATTTTAAGAAAACTTTATTACCAGACATTAACAAACAGTAAAAAATCAAACCTAATTAACTACAAATTATCACAACTAATTAAGCTAGAATAAAGATAAAACTATAACTTCTTGTTTTTTGGTTTTATTAAGGTTATTGACAAATAATAAGAAAATACAATGCTCTAAGATTAAAGCTAAAAAAATTGAACAACATACTAAATAAGCCGGATTAAAGGATTAATAAGCCCTATAAGCAAACTGAATAAGCAATTAAGCAATAACAAGGCACCCCGTGCCTACAAACAATCTCCTTCAAATACAATCGAGTAAGCCTCTCCATCTTAAACTTCTCATTCGTTGGAATAAAGTGAGCAGATTTAGTGAATAGGTCAACAATGACCCAAATTGAATCATATCTAGATGGTGTTCTTGGAAGCTTTGTAATGAAATCCATTATAATTCTCTCCCATTTCCAAACAGGGATTTTCGGTTACTAAAGTAATCTTGACGGCTTTTGGTTTAGATAGGATTATTTCTAAATTGATTAAGCTCTATTTCAGCTTATAGACTGAAAGAGCTTATTATGAGCTTATTAGCTTATTGAGACAATTTGGCTATTTTAGAGAGCTTATGAATAAAGAGAGACTAAGAAGATTAAATGCAAACACTAACTTTGATTAATTAAAAACTCTGATTACATTAGATAAAAGACAATTACAAATGATTAAAAGAAAATTAC
>BQNB010103611.1:0-7500 GCA_026074375.1 Tanacetum coccineum | reverse complement strand
ATATATTTAAAATAATAATTAATTTTCTCTCTCCTTATTTACTTTAAAACATTTCTTAAATCCAAATCCAAGTCTAAACTCGCTTACCAACCAAACGCACCCTAAACTGAACCAACTTTAAATTAGAGCATAACCGATCTTGTAATTGAATTAGAATTTATTTCAGTTCGATTTTCAGTTTTGAACCAAAAATCCGAATTGCATAATTCAAAAATATTTTACATTTACGTATTTTGATTTTTAGCACCAAGTGTACTAAACGAGGTATTTAAACTCGTTTTTTGCGACGGGATTTAAACTTTTAATCTATTTTGCAATAGATGTTTGTGAGATATAATTGTGTAAAACTTAAACTTATTGTATAATTTCTTTTTTATGGTAAATAGTTATAATGTTTGTGCTCGAATGAGGTTTTTTTTTAATTCTTAATAATTTATTTATTTTTTCATTAAAAATAATTAGTTTAATTTTTGTTTTTTGTTTTAATTATAGTTCTTAGGTTTGGTTATAATTATTTTTTTTAAACATACTAAGGGTTCATATATACTTTTTATTTATTTGGAGTGTGTTTGTTTGGGTAAAATCCATAAATGCTTAATGTACTTTCAAATATAACTCATTCTACATACTGTACTTTTTTTATTGTCATTTTTGTTACCCAACGTTAGTTTTTTTTTCATTACACGTACCTTAACTGGTATTCTTATGAACTGTTACCGGTAATAGCCGGTTACCCGGTTTTTTTAGTTTTATAAAGCTACGTAGATAAATATTTGATGATGTATTATATATGAGGTGGAAAATAAATGACTTATACCCTAAAACCAATCCAATTTCACTTCATTCCCGTAACTAAAACGCACACTACCTAAACCCTAATTTTCTGATAATCAAGTAATTGCTAAATTGGCTTCAATTCGTTAATGGTATGTGATTATCATCTTGTATATTACTATTTCTAGACTTTACATTGTCCTCTACATCATTAATTTATAAAAGCCCTAATTTTTATAATAAACCCTAATTTTGTAGATTCCTTGAAAGATGGTTAATTTCACTATTAACCTTCATCATGATGGTTGTTTTGTGACCAATCCTCTTCATTATCTAGAAGGCGACCATCGTGTAGTTGAAGACATTGACTTTGAAGGTGTTATATACTCAGAGTTCTGTCACATCATTCGTAAACTTGTTATTATTGCACCTGTAAGTTATTTCCATGTTAAAACAGGTGTCCAACTTAATATAGGTTTGAAACAGTTAAAAATAGATGAGGATTTAAAAGAGTTTGTTAAAGCAGGTTCTTAGAATGATTTTAAAATGGACATTTATACTAAGCATAATGGTTATAATGTTATGGAAATGATTCGTAATGATAATTTGATTGATGAAGTAGATGACCCACAATTCTCTGATACTGAAAGCCAAGATAGTCTAGGTGATGTTAAGGAGGTAGCTGATTTTCAAACAGAGGATGACTCAAATGTAGAAATTCTAAAAATTTCTACTGATGATCCTTGGTTGAATAAACTGGTTGGGAAGGGTAAATTCATTGGTCATATGGATGATCCAATCCCTAATTTGAATGGTAGGTTTATGATAGAGATTGATGACCATGAACAGGAGGTTATAGATAGTCAGTATAAGGCAAAAAAAGAAGTTCAGTACCCTGCTTTTGACCCTGAAACCCCATGGGATCAATGTAAACCATTCTTATGCATGAGGTTTGAGACACCAGCACAACTTAAGCAGTGTTTAGCAAATTATGAAGTGGCACATGGTTACCAACTTTGGTACATGCAGAATGACATCCATAAATTACAGGTGCTCTGTAGTAGGGATGTAAGTGAAGGTAGATGTGCTGGTAAAAGAGGGAAAAAATATTGTGATAGTACTGAGGGTCAGTGTAGTAAAGTTAAGAAGAAAAATAACGTGTCTACTGTTGAACCTAGTAAAATAAGTAAGGCAACCAAAGAGAGATGGGCAAAAAAGAAAGAAGAAGAGAAAAAAAGAGTATCAACTCAAGAAGATTGTAAATTCAGACTTTGGGCTAGTTGGATGAGTACAGAAAAGTCTTTCCAAATCAAGACTTTGTATTCATATCACAACTGTTGTAGGAATTATAACTTAGGTGCATTGGTGACTTATAAGTGGATTGCACATCATTATGCAAGGGAAATAATAGACAATCCATGGTTAAGTTACAAGTATATGCAAAATTCAATTAAGGAGAAGTATTTGATAGATGTTAGTTTAGGGCAATGTAAAAGGGCTAAACAATGTGCTTTGTTAGATCATGAAGGGGGTCTAGTGGATCATTACAGTAGGGTATGGGAATATAGACAAGCATTACTAGAGTCAAACCCAGGGTCCACATGTCAATTGGATTTAGAAGAAAAATATAATGGTCTGATGTACTTTAAAAGGATGTACATATGTTTCTTGGGTCTTAAAGCTGGATGGAAGGATGTTTGTAGGAAAGTAATTGGTTTGGATGGGTGTTTCCTAACCCATACCTGTAAAGGCCAGTTACTTACAGCAATGGGCAGAGACGCGAACAATCAAATGTTTCCAATTGCTTGGGCAATTGTTGGGGTAGAAAACAAAAACAACTAGTGTTGGTTTCTTCATCTTTTACATGATGATTTGGAGTTGGATGATGAAAAGGGTTTAACTATCATATCTGATGCACATAAGGTTAGTACTTGGTTACATGATAAACTGAATTGTATTTATGTTTTTTATTTTATAAACTCATAAACTGAATTGTATTTATGTTTTGTTCAGGGATTAATTGAAGCAGTGAGTACTTGGTTCCCTGATGCAGAGCATAGACAATGTACCAGACATATCTATGCAAACTTTAAGAGAAAGCGGAGTGGACTTTAGTGGAAAAGACTTTTCTGGTCAGCAGCTGCTTGCACAATAAAAGAGCATTGCTTGCAGATTATGGAACAAATTAAGATGTTAGATGAAGCTGCACATAAATGGTTGGTTGAAAGAAATCCTAATAGTTGGAGCAGGGCTTTTTTTGAGATGGATAGAGACACTGCAAATAAAATCAAAGGTAAAGAACCTGATGTGCAGCCTTCAACATCAGCTGATGTAAAGAAAACAAGAGGTGGGCCAAAGAAAACAACCACTGAACCTTCATATGGAAGAATTTATTACAAGAATAGAGGTAGATTTGAGAGAATTGCAAACCAGAACAAGCCATTTAAGTTTGACTAGTATGGCACTAGTTCTACACCAGATAAAGCATTCTCTGTTGATTAGTGCTTTTTAGATTTAGAACAATTTGATTCTGCTATGAACTATGTACCATTTCAAACTTGTATTTTGTGTCTTGACTGTGTAGAAAGTTGAACTTTATGAATGGGAAATGCAGAATCATAACTTTATGTGATTTGTTTTGTAGTGTCCAATGCATTATTGCATTTCTTTATTGTATGCAGTGGAGACTACATCTTGTGTGGTTTTGTTTATTGGCTTTCTTTATGAGTTGTGTTTTGTGCCTTTCTTTACTAAAAGTGGAGACTACATTGTGGACCAACTACTTTTGTGCCTTTCTTTATCAGCTGTGTTTTGTATGTAAGTGGACACCACATTGCAAATTCATTACAGACAAGGTTACATTCGTTGCACCAAACAAGAAGGTTACATTTAGCAAATTGCAAATTCATTACAGGCACACCAAAAGATCCTACACCAAAAGATCCTTCATTACAGACACACCAAAAGATCCTACAACAAAAGATCCTACACCAAAAGATCCTACAACAAATTCATTACAGACACACCCTACACCAAAAGATCCTACAACATAATAGTCTAACTTCCAAGTCTAATACATGACAAGAAACATATACAACAAAGCCAAAACCAACAGACACTTGATCAAAAGCTAAGCTTTTTTTTGCTTTTGTTAACTTCCAACTCCATGTTTTCAATCTGCATCTGCATATCGTGCTGATAAACTTCAAACTCATTTTGAAAATTCTCAAGTTAATTTTGAGCAGTGATTTGATTATGGTATAAATGTCTTTCCTCAAGATTCAAAGTAAGATAAATCTCAAACATTTGAGTCTTGTACTATGGATTAGTCAACTCTGTATCAATCCAGTAAAAGGAATTGCAATGAGTAGTACCAGCAATCTAAAAAGTAAAAACTAATTTAAAGAACCCTAATTTTACAAATTTTACAAATATGGGGAAAATTACAATTGAGTGGAAAATAACTACTTACGTTTGAAAATCGACAGTTAAGGAATCTTTGACATGGATTAGTATCAGTCCAAGCTACACGTCTAACCAAAGGTATGTTACACTGACAATGAGTTGGAATCACCCTATGCTTGCGAATACTTGTAGCGGATGTAGACATTGAGGATAATTGAACAAGATGGAACTGATGTTTTAGGGTATGTATTAGGGTTCTTATGATTTGAGTTGTGGAAGATGAAATAACCCGTATGAATTAGGGTTATGTTTTAAAGAAACGAGTTGGGTAAACGGGTTATCATACCCGGATCCATTATGCCAGTCCAACATGGCACATACAAATAACCACGTCACAAAATACCTAAAATTAAAAAATTAAAAAAATCCACGTCACATAAAACCGGCTAAAATAATACAAGGTACGTGTAATGAATAAAAACTAATGTTGGGTAACAAAAATGACAATAAAAAAAATTACAGTATGTAGAATGAATTATATTTGAAAGTACAATAAGCATTAATGGATTTTACCCTGTTTGTTTTGAGGGGTTTTATGAGTTAAGGATTCGGTGAAGCTATGATTAAAAATGTTTGTTTGATACTAATTGGGTTTCCAAAACCTACTGACATGGGTTTTCGCTAGGGGTGGTAACTTGACTCGGGTTCGGGTTAGCAGGTCCGGATTGACAGGTTGACGGGTCAAAAAACCACAACTCGTACTTAACTCATTTAAATAATCAGGTCAGCTATGTCGACCCTAACCTATTTACACACAACCCGAACCTGGCCCCTTTAACCTGTATATATACTTGGGTTGACGAGTTAACTAAAAAACACGAGTTGAATAGGTTAAACGGGTTTCGGGTTGACCTATTTAACACGTTTTATATACAAAAGTTGACACATTACACGGGTTCAACAGGTTAAACGGGTTTGCGGGTCGACTCGTTTAATCCATTTAACTTGTATAATAAAATATAAATATTTTTCTATTTAAGAAAAAAAAACTTAAACGGGTTGGCCGGTGGACTCACTTAATTTATTCTCAACCAGAACCTGATCTGTTTAATAAACGGGATGGATGGGTCGACCTAAATCCAACCTGAAATCTATTTAGACTCAACACGTATCTGTTAATTTTTGTGTCGATTTTAAATTGAGTTTCGTGTCGGGTCATAAATTACCACCCCTGCAGCTCATATGGAAAATGAGGCGTGGAAAACGGCACCAAGCTAAATGGTGGGTTTTGTATAAAAGACGCGGACCCGTTTCCATTCTTTCACACTTCATTTAAATTTTGTATTTTAATAATCATTTCTAGCATAAACCAAAGACATTAAGAGATGTTAACATACCATTTTCATATCTTAATTCAATAAGAGGTTTATTCTTACGGCCTCTTATTGATCTATAAAAACAAACGCTTTTAACACTAATTGCATGTTAGCGCCTCCTAATGACATAAAAAAACAAACACTATTAATGACTCAAATGTCTAACCGTGTTTAAATAGGTCAGATTAATATGTTAAGATACATTTTTGAAAAGACAAACATCATTTTAATCCAAATTCAAATCATAATCCTAAATTCATCTACAACCCAGACGAACCATTACATTATATTTTTATTTTTGTAAATTCGTACCAAACACTATCATAATTATCTTAAGTCTCCAAATCAACAGTATTAGTTTTTTAATAATCAAACGATACACAATACGACAATAATGACGTTAATGACGTTTTTTTACGAAAGAGCATGGTTGTTTTTTATTTGGGTACCCATGATTTTTGACCTTTTGGCTGACCAATTCGAACTCACCGCCACTCAGACTCAAACCCGGTAAAACACACTTTATCAAGAGGTCGGCGTAGCCACTTCAAATGTGTTTGCACCTAGCAGTTGTAATGTGGCAAAAGGTAAGACATTAGGCTGTTCTCCACGGAAATCGTTCGTAGAGTATTTCTCTTTTAAACATACCCCAAATCCAAATCCTAATACAAACCTGTCATGAAAGCAAACGCACCCTAAACCCACCCTTAATCTCACTCACTATAAGTTTGGCTTTCACTATTTGACCCATATTTTGCAATCGAGATTAACCTCAAACCAACTAGAATTTGATGAAGCTGAATATTCCAATAGTTTTGGCAATCTTATACTTATTTCTTTTTATGGGAAGTTTTCATGTTACATTCACTTATTAGCCTTCCAAGTAATGAGTTAATAGTTGGTTCGTGTTATTTGTATCTAAGTGTTTTGATTGTAATATTCATGGATCAACATTAATGATCTACTTTCTATGTAACACAGATTTGATTCGTTTAATTATACGTGGTCATTTTAAAACATTAGATTGTAACAAAACCTATAAATTTTAATGACACCGTCTGATTCAATAAGAAACTGAGCTTCTTTTCGAACACAGATCGTTTGGGTCCAACACAAACCCGACATGTTTCGACCCGTGCAAAAGTTAAACTTTTTGAACCACACCTGTTATACATACGTCAGTTTATATTAGCCTACAAATTAACGAGTTTGCCATAGGGATTGAGTAAAGTGGACTATATCATCGTGTGTTTAAATACAAGAAAGAACTGGCTGAACTTGTATACACTCGTATACTATCGAGCACAAATTCAGAACAATGAATGATGGCTGGTTCAATTTCTTGATAATTATACTATCTACATTATATTTTTTTTGAAAGCTTTACGCTATAGTCTCATCAACTCCATTTAACTATATGTAAATATCATTTCTCCTGCTCACTAGTTGTAAAAAGAGAGTTCACTGTGCAAATTTCTTTTGGCTATCATGTGAAAAACTAGAAGGGGGGTTGAATAGTTTACCGTTTTTTTTAATTTAGTGTTTTGTTTGTTTATAAAAACTTAAATTCGATATTATGTGATTTCAACGTACACACAGTATGAACAATTTAACTAGGTAAATGAATAATAACAAGATAAATAAATATGAAAGACAAGAGATAAGAGTGTTATCCCACTAGTTTAATCCATTACACAACTATAATCTATACCAAGATGCTAGACAATAAGAAGAAATCTTAGAGAGAGAAAGTAGAGAGAGAAACAAGGAAAGAAGATTAGATTAGAGAGAAATGGAGAGTTACAAGTGTGTGTGAAAATGTAACCAACTCCCTTCACCAAGTGTGGTGAAGGGATATTTATACTCATGCCATGCTAGGTGGCTTATGGGCTTGTAACTTAGGCCGGGCTTGGCATAACTTGGGCTTTGAGCCCGAAACACGGAC
>BQNB010103610.1:0-23998 GCA_026074375.1 Tanacetum coccineum | reverse complement strand
GCATGGTGAATCTGATACATATGTGTTAGAAGATCCTACGCTTTGAGCTGGAAACCCTGTCAAGGAGATTCTTTGAATCTACCTGATCACAGGTATAGTATTTATACTATAAAATAGGAAACCGGAGGTTAATGTAACCGAAGTCAAGATGAATGACAAAGCCATATTCATCTTTTATTACTAACTGTCTTATTTTAGGTTTAGACGACGGTATTATTGCAGCCTCATTCCAGCAAAGTCAGATTCATAAACCACATGCTCGTACTCATGCTTTCAAAGTCAATCGTTCAACATCAAGATCGTTAATTCTAAACTTCCCTACCATCAAAGAGCCTCAAAGTCAAATAAAGAATAGTCTATTTGGGGAGATTGTTAGACTTATAATCATATATGTCAAACAAGAATGTAACAAGTATGAGCATGTTGGTCAAGAGCACAAGTTGATCAAGGAAGTCAAATCAAGATGATTCAAGTCAAGGAGATGATGCAAGATAACGATCTCAAGAACTTAAAGTCAAAAGATAAAGGCTCAAGATCAAGATCACAAAGCATGAATGAATAAAGCCATTAAAAACAAGACAAGACCAAAAACAAGGCAAAGCATAAACGTCAAAAGTCATATCTTCAACGTTAGGGGAGACAATGATAAAACAAAGCAAACCCCTACAAAAATGCCATCGGTGGTACGGAGGAGTTTGAAGAAAGAGACCACAACATTGGGGGGAGATTGTTAGCCTTTATTTTATTAAGTCAAACAAGAATGTTATCAGTCTTATAAAGTTAAACTAGGTCTTGTATTGTAATAGGCTAGTCTGGTTCAACGGGCTTGGACTGTAATCTAATATTGTCCGTGTTTCGGGCTCAAAGCCCAAGTTTAGCCAAGCTCGACCCAAGTAGAAAAGCCCATAAGCCTACATGTTGGCTAAGGGTATAAAAAAAACCCTCTTCACACATGGAGAGGGTGTTGGTTGCACATTTCTCACTTGTAACTCACCATTTCTCTCTCTAATCTAACTTTCCTAGTTTTCTTTTCTTCCTTTCTTTTCTTTCTTATTTCTGGCTCACTCAAGGGATTATTTGGGTTTGCTTATTGTTGTGTAAGGATTAATATTTAGGGATAACATACACAACATTATCACTGAAGCTAGCAGTACTAACTTGAGGACTAGTAGTGTTAACATCAGGGCTAGCAGTACTAACTTCATATGCAGGCATAGCAGTATTAACATGATTAGTACTGCTAGTGCTTGGAGCAGCCATAAAGGCCAAGTTTTGAGCACAACTACTTGCACCAACATATTTCTTTACCTTTTGTTTAACAATTTTTAAGTTGTTGTACAAATCATCAATGCTTATAGTTTTAATTTTAGGCTTATTCATCCATACTACAACATGAGTGTTCCACTCAGGGGGCAAGCTGCTCAAAATTTTTAAATTTAAGTCTTCTTGAGAGATGACCATACCCAAAATTACAAGCCTACTGACAATCTTCTAGAGCCTGTTGAAAATAGAGTCAAGAGACTCTGTGCTTGATGCACTGAAATTTCCATATTGTTGCTTCAAAAGTGTCTTTTGAGTTTTCTTAGTAGCTTTTTTTACCTCCAAATCGTGTTTCAATGGCAGCAAACATTGTTTTAGCATCAGGGTACTGACTAAATGTGAGTTGATGTTCATTGGGAAGAGCCATGAGTAGCAAGCTTCTAGCCTTCACATCATTCTTTTTATTGCTCTTTTCTTCAGCAGTTACAGGTACAGACATATTCATAACTGAAGTACCATTCTCTTGTGTTGTTTGTGGTATAGACACCTATGAGTTACCATTCTCTATGACCTCCCATAGAGCATAGTCTTGTATCTGGAAATATTGCTAAATTCTTATCACCCACATCTCATACTCACCTAGTTTGAGTATGGGTAGCTTAGCAGTAGTATTACTATTTGTAGATTCAAATTCCATGTCTTCTAGATCAAAGTTTCTCAAAGCAAAGCTCTGATACCACTTGTTGATCCCAATCCTTGATCGATTCCTTAGGTTGTCTAAGGTTAAATTACCTTGGATAAATCCAAAATAACTTGTTGTAGAAACTTTGTATGTATACTAAAGTGTATGCGGAATCTACACCTTAATACCTAGAAGTATTATGAATAAAACAGTAATCGTGAATGAACAAAGATATAACCAAACGCTCCAATATTATTAGATCAATAATACGAGTACTCTTCACTAGTACTAGGGTTTACAACCTTGAAGCTTTTCTAAATCGACTTGACAACTATGAAAAACTCGTATCTCAACTAATGCCCTAGAGCCTCCTTTTATAGACTAAGGAGTCCTAGTCGGCTTACAATACATTCCTAAGATATCATAATCTTTTCTAAACATAAACGTAATCTCTTAAACAAATACATTATACATATCTTGTACAAAAATATCTCAATACTTATCTTCATAAGTATTCTTGTTCTCCAAACAATCTTTATCTCTTTAAATCGTCTTTATCCTCTTGACATTAGTAAGTCTTCTAGCAGTTTTAATCCAGCAGCATAAACTTTTTGTACCAGCTGTACTAATAAACATAAGCAGTAGTAACATTAGTACTAGCAGTACTAATATATACTCACAATAGTAACATGTACTAGCAGTCTTAACATTACTACTAGCAGCACTAACTACTTAGCTTATATTTTAGTCTTCAACTCTGAGCAGTCTTAACTTCAACTAACAGTAGTAACTTTATACTAACAGTACTAAATTATACTAACAGTAGTAACTAGCAGTGGTAACTTTATACTACCAGTACTAACTACTTAGCATAATTTCCATTATGTACCTGAGCAGTATTAATTTACCATGAGAACTTCAAGTGCACTCCCAACTACTGCTTCTATTAGATGTCTAGAAAACCTTCAACTTCTTATAAATAAAAAAACATCAAATAGTCCATAGCAAGATTGACAATCATAAATATTACATCTAAACTCTTTGTCACAATCCGAGCAAAGTTAAAACCTTGAAGAAACCTTCGATTAAAAACCTGCTTCCAATATTTTGTTGTTAAAAGAACTCGAATCAACTAACCTTGCTTGTTTGAACATCGAACACCAAGAATCCTTTAATGATCAAACCTATCACATCAATCATCACATATACCAGAAACCCTAAAAATTATGGTTTCGTTCAGCTTTAACAAGTCAAGATCACAGCAATATAGAAACCCTAAAAGTCTAGGGTTCTTGAACGATCCAATTAGTTGCTTTGAAGCTTCGTTGTTTCTGCTTTCCAAAACCTGCTGTAACTTCTCCTTGACCTTTACAGATGACGAACAAAGAAACCCTAATAATCAGAGTTAAGTGTAGCGAATAATGATTACCAGTAATGAATAGACACGAAACCCTAAAGAAGATTTGATCAATAAACCCTTAAAGTATGAACCCTTGAGTCTCCTTCAATAACCTAATCCTATTCTGAATCGAATTTCTTTAAGTCGTATTATAGTTTTCTGCTTACCGAATTAGGGTTTGTAAAAACCTTAACATCACCGAAAAATGCCAGTTACCAAAAATAATAAAACCCTTTTTACCGAATTTGAAAACAGAAAATTCGATACTTCTTTTCATCATGAATTCGATTGTAAAAACCTTGTAACACCTAGATCAAGAGCCCCATGGCTCTGATACCACTTGTTGAAATCGTTTGTAAGCTCAAGATTGATTAGATCTTTATATCTAGGATAAACAAAAATAACAAAGAATATAGATACAATGCAGCGGAATATAATGAACACGATTCAGTGTTATTTAAACAAGGTTTTATTACCATACGTTTTCACCAAGCCCCAATTCTAGAACGGTTACAATCTAACAGGGATCAAAGATCCTTGGGGCTACACACAACTTCTAGGCGTCTACTTAGAGAACTCACGCCTAGAACTCACACATACCTTTATAACACGTCTACATATTTTCTGTGCACCCAAAACAATGTGTCTATGATCTCTTTATATAGGGAGAGATCAAGACTTACAAAGGAAGATAAACATTAGACAAGTAAATCTTTTAAACATTAAGGAATATCTTCTGTTATCTTTATCTTCTTAAGGAGATCTTCCAGAATCTACATAATTCTCCACCAGCTCTTTAATAACAATTTTAGTCCTTTTGTTTCATTCTTTTATTTTTTTTGTTTCATCAAATCTAGAATCCCAACATGTTGTATTCATAGAATCATTTCAATATAGTTTTCCCCAAACACCATCAAGATATACTTCAAAAAGTTTTCATAATTCGACATTAATGTAAAATATGTTACTCAAACAAGGACATCGTAATACCAAAAGAGATTATAAAATACCGTAAAGACTCTAACAAAATCTTATTGTTTGAAAGCGAAAGAAAGTACCATGTACCATATAGTCAGAATAACAGTGAAGCGAACATGCTCAAGAGAATTTCATACGAAGTCATTACGAACCAAAAGAAGAACGTAAAGACTCATCCGTGCTCACGATCAAAAGAACAACCATTAAAAAGCATCGACACTAACATGTCGCAACATGTTACGAAAACTAAAGGATATAATAAGAACGAAGTCATGATCCGCACTAATATGTTAAGAACAATTAATGCTTAAAAGAAAATTTTGATACTCATACGAGTAATCATTACCATTAAAGAACCTATGAAACGTACCAATATCCAAAGAAGTAGATTCGAACAACCAATATTCATCAAGATGCCGAATAGAAAAGTTAGATCATCCATACCGTCATGGTACAAACAAGGGATGTTAAAATGAGGGTTATATATCTAAGCGAATAATCAAGCAGACGAACAAACTCAATAATCATAATAATAGCATTAATGGGTATCCGGGGTATCCGCAAGCGATAGATAGAAGGGAAACTTACTAACTTCATAACTATACATAATACAACCGCACATAATATAACATCTTACACTACCGACTAACAAGCAAACACCGATTGATGCAATCATGGTCATAAGTCTATGTGTGTGATGCCTTTATAATTATGTTGGCTACCATAATTATAATTGCATCATTTCACATGTATACTTACTTCCAAGACTACACCTCTTAATGATAACGCACCTATAAGCACATATACCACATTGCACATCTTAAACCACTCCAATATAACACAGAAAGGATGCTCCATCACGAAAATAATTACTTATAGAAAAATAAAATCGATAACGACAAAAAGAAATGACAGTCTTGAAGTGCCCAAAAGACGTAATATCCGAAAGAAATCTTCGATAGCAACGTGTCGAGGTAAAAGATGAAATAAACTTATGCTGGGCCTTGCTTGGGTTTGACTTTGCCTTCGCTAGAGTCACCCGACTCCGCGGGTCCATGCCTACTACGAGCATTCGACGAGCGATCAACTACTCTGTCTCCTTTAGTTCCATAAGAGGCTCCTTCACAATTGGCTCCTCTTTTGGATCTCTATAGCGCTTAAGTCCAATTAGAAAAATGGTTCCCCAACAAAACTTCTTACGGATAAGGGAAACATAGCTATAAATAGTAAGGAATTATTATATACTATACTAGATAATAGTAGATAAAATAGCTAAATAAAAGTTAGACAAAATAAGATAATAAAAGCTATATAATTAGGGGAAAGTATAATAGTTATAATACTAATTACTTAGGCCCTAAAATGCATCTATATGAAGGACTCCTAGGTTATAGTCTATGCTCACCACCTACTTCTCTATAACCAAAGGCTCTGATACCAATCTGTCACACCCCGGCAAGGCAGAAACACGAGGCGTAACGTCATGGATATCATCACAACACAATGGTGTCAACAATAGAGAACCACTATATGCATAACTAATGTAAAAGACACGATATGCCATGACAATACCGAAAACAAAAGAATGACATCATGTATTAATGAAAAAGGGGTATCATCAATACAATAACAATGTCTTACAAACCTAATAAAATCATTCAAGAATTCATGCAACAAAATACGAAACGAAATCAACTGGGATCTTCCAATGCAACCTAATGGTCTCTCTAGCCACTTTTATTTACTTCAACACCATCATAACGCTCACCTGAAAATGATGCTTAAAACGTCAACACAACGGTTGGTGAGAGTCATAGGTTTTACGACACCAATACAAGATTTAAATCAATTACTATGATTATAACACGACAGGATAAATAAGCTGGCTATTATACATGCTAGCATTCATGAAACTAAGAATCTCAATTGGAATGGAACGTGTCCCCCGATCCAATGCAACAAAAATAGTCATAGAGAGGAATGAAATCCCCAAATCCCAAACTCTTGGTACCGTATCCGCACACAAACAGGTTCATACCCACACCATGTAGGCGAAACCTCTTACCCACAAAGTAGGCGAAGACCAATGCAACATCATACTACATGCAACACATAACATATAATAGCTACTTAAATGTCCATGTGTAACTTGAACCATATAATCACATAATCAAAACATTTTACTTGCCTTCATTTACAATCCTAAGAAAACATAGTAAAATGGGACTATGAAACTCACCTGATGCTCAGCTACTTGACAAAATCTTGCACAAAATCTAAACACAATAAAAACACAAGTTACACTCGGTTAGGCTAAATGCCCAAGCCAATGTAACAATCATATAATGGACTTCTAAACCTTACACCAAGTTTATAATCCTTTAGATACATCTCCCATATCATTTTCATATCCTATATAACCTTATTCATTAACTTCCACTTTTACAGTTTCTAGCTGAATTTTGTAGTCACTTCATGACCACAAATAAAATACTAAAGCACCTAATTGATTGTTCTCCTTACATACCATATCTCCCCAATAAGTTGTGAGCTTCTGTGATTTTTTAGAAAAAATAATATTAAGTGGAACTATTTTATAAAAACTCATCATTACAAAGTACTCAGATTCGGATCAGAACGCACACCAAAACGTTTGACGTCCTTAAAAATACTTAGAAATGTTTTAGCGCTAGCCCTTCGAACTGGAGTTAATAGACACCTAAAATATGATCTTTGATTTTTCGATAACCCTAATTTGAATTTTAAGTAGGGGTTTTACTCCCCGAAATCGGACCCAAATCTGACCCGAATTTATTGTTTTGACAACTTTTCTTGCGAAAATTATTTGACTAACTTCCCGACCTCAAAACCTTTCGGGGCTGGACTTTTTGGAAACTAGACTCTCTGAACTTATCAATGGACATAAGATTCATAAAAAACACTTTTTATCATTAAGATAACCTCAGTTGAACACAGCCCTAAAATCTGCCAAACCCTAAATCATAAATTAACGCGATCTAACTCTAACCATTTACACCAATATGATCCTAATTAAACCCTAATCACTCTAGCATGATTAATACATCCTTAATTACAGAAGTTTTTAAAACCCTAATGATCCACCATATTAATTGATACAAGAACTAAAGAAGATTAATAAAAAAGGGTTTAAGAAACATACCTAAAACCTTGATCTTGAAACACTAAATCACCAACTTGATCTTGATAAAAAAATCCTTTTTTTTCTCTTCTTCTTGGGTTCAACCGGTTATACAAAAGAATAAGGAGGAGGGCTTTGTATTTATAGTGTTTGCAAAAAGAGTTTGGATAATTACCTAATTTGAATTCTAGTTAGACTAAAATTGGTTTTCTTTCCTTCTTTTTCTCCTCCATCCGGTCGAACAAACACCCCTAATATAAAAAAAAATTATTTTATTATTTACATATTCAACCCTTAATTTTGACATTGTTATAAAAACCCTTTATTCTACCTTTTAACCCTTTTAAATTAAACTAAATTAAATGACTATAAATAAATTTCATTTCTAATTTTATTTTACTAACTTAATAAAACTAAGTTCTAATTTCTATATTTTCTAAACTAAACTTTTAATTTTACTAACTACTAACACTTAAAGATATAAATACGTATACAATACATATAAATACGTTACACTCATAGAATTCCTATTACATCATTTTCTTTGGTCACTAAAAATGTGAACAAAATGAAATCCCCATTACAACCATAAACTTTCAATACACAATGAGACGATCACTCTCCATGGATTGGTAGCCAAACTCATATAAGATCACATAAACACATAATTATTATAGGCCACCATATGATGCTCAAGTCAATTTACTATCGTTTTGGACAAACCTGCTCAAAGCACATTTGTCACACGCCGATCATACCGCAAAGCTTGTCCGAGAACAATGGGTTGACACGATCGATCATGACGGAAAATGGGCTGAAGTAGAACAAGAGGGAGATTCTAACGAAGTACAAGCCATTTCTTTCTACCCTAGGACAGAGCCGGTCGAGCCACTTGAGTGGAAAGCCCTGGAAAATCAATTGAAACCCTCAAGCGTCGAACCACCCAAACTAGAACTGAAGGAATTACCCGAACACCTTGAGTATGCTTTCCTCCAAGAAAACAACCAACTCCCAGTGGTCATCTCCTTCGCGTTATCTGCCGTCGAGAAAGCCAGGCTTCTCGAAGTCCTAAAAAACCATAAAGGGGCAATCGCCTGGAGTATTGCAGACATAAAAGGGATCGACTCATCCTTCTGTACTCACAAAATTCTTATGGAAGACGAGTTCAAACCAAGTGTCCAACCTTAAAGACGAGTAAACCCTAACATCAAGGAGGTAGTAAAGAAGGAAGTCATAAAGCTACTTGACGCAGGATTAATCTACCCTATCTCCGACAGTCCTTGGGTGAGTCCTATCTAGGTTGTCCCAAAGAAAGGGGGAATAACCGTAGTAAAAAATGAGAATAACGAGTTCATCCCACAAAGGACAATCACTGGATGGCGTGTATGCATCGACTATCATAAATTGAATAACGCGACTCAGAAAGATCACTTTCCCCTCCCGTTTATCGATCAGATGCTCGAGCGCCTGGGAGGGCATGAATACTACTGTTTTCTTGACGGGTTTTTAGGGTATTTCTAGATCCCTATTGCTCCGGAAGACCAAGAGAAAACCACATTCACTTGCCCATATGGCACCTTTGCATACAAACGAATGCCATTCAGATTATGCTACGCGCTTGCAACCTTCCAGCGCTATATGGCATTCGTTTTTCATGAACTAATCGAGGATAGCATGGAAGTATTCATGGACGATTTATCCGTCTTCGGTAACTCCTTCGACCACTTCTTAAAGAACCTAGAAAAGATGCTAAAAAGATGTGAGGAGACCAACCTCGTATTAAACCAGGAAAAGTGCCACTTCATGGTAAAGGAAGGAATCGTCCTTGGCCATAAGGTCTCTGGATCGAGGATTGAGGTCGATAAAGCAAAAATCATGACAATCTCCAAATTACGTTATCCCACGAGCTTGAAAGATATCTGATGCTTTCTAGGACATGCTAGTTTCTATAGAAGATTCATAAAATATTTTTCACAAGTCGCACGCCCTATGACCCAGCTCCTGGTAAAAGACGCCCCATTCAACTTCTTTAAAGAATGTATCCAGGCCTTCGATAAGTTAAAAAACGAACTAACACATGACCCAATCATGATCAAGCCAGACTGGTCATTGCCATTCGAAGTCATGTGCGACGCAAGTGATTATGCTGTTGGAGCAGTGTTAGGGCAAAGGATCGACAAGCATTTTAAGCCCATACATTATGCCACCAAAACAATGAATGAAGCACAATAGAACTACACAACGACCGATAAAGAGCTTTTTGGTTGCTATCTGGGTTGTTGGGAATTTGTGAAATTCTGCAATACTTAGTCTTATCTAATACCATCGTTTTCACAGATCACTCTGCCCTACGATACCTTTTCACGAAACAAGATTGCAAAACCACTTCTGATTCGATGGGTCCTCTTACTCTAAGAATTCGATATCGAGATTCGTGATAAGAAAGGTGCTGAAAATCTCACAGCTGATCACCTCTCCCGGCTTGAAAACCCAAATCTAGGGAAGCTGGCCAAAGCTGAGATAAGAGACTTATTCCCTAAGGAGCGACTAATGGTAGTCTCTGATAATGATAACGAACCATGGTATGCCGACTACGCTAACTATTTAGCTAGCCGAGTACTGCAATTCTGATCCACCCGTCAAGAGAAACAAAAGTTCTTCAACGATTTAAGGCATTATTTCTGGGATGAGCCATTCTTGTTCAAGCAGTGAGCTGACAGAATAATACGAAGGTGCGTCGCCGGAGATGAGGCAGCACAAATCCTTCGACAATGTCATAGTGGCCCATCAGGAGGACATCATGGTATCGCTACTACAGCGAGAAAAGTCTTTGAAACCAGATTTTACTGGCCACACATCTTCCGCGACGCACGTAGGTTGGTCTTTTTGGACTCAAATAAGCACTAAAAACTTAAATAAGCTAAAACAGATAATACCCTAGACCTAATAAGCACTTAGAACTACAAATAAGCAAAAACATTAAACTGAACGGCACTACAAAGATAGAAACAGCTTGACACAAATGAAGTCTTTTAAGGGCTTTTAGACAGACTTTAAGCTAAGGAAAAAGACACATAAGCACTACTAATTGACTTAAATCTGAAAACAAATAAACTAGACCACCCAATAAACACATATGACTCAAAATGAACAAAAACAATAAGCTATAAAGCTCTTAAAAGCTAATAAGGAAAACAGACTTAGAACTTAGTTTCTAGGGACAAATGACCAAACTTAAGCTAATTTTAAGAGCAAATAAGCACTCTAAATAAGGTGAAAACTCAAAACCGCTTAACTTTGATATCCAAAGAACTTATTTAAGCTAGAAAAGGGGAAATTGATTTGAGAAAATAAGCTAGAAAAAGGAGTTTAAAATTACAGACTACTAAATATTATTTTTTTGCTTTTTGGTTTTTTTTAAAGGAAAAATTAGCTAATGCGGGCCTAATTTTAAGCTACTAAATGATTATTAAATGTAAAAATAAGCTAAAACATATTAAGTATGTTATCTAATGAGCTTATGCTTGAACTGTCAGATCCTAAAACATCCTAACTCTAACCTAAATTTGGCTATTGAAAACTGGACTATTAAAACTTGAAAAATAGACTAAGACAGATTTAGACTTAAACCAAAAATGACAATTACTTACTTAAACTAAACTTATTCTACTGCATTTTATACTCAAAATTGACATGAAATATGTCCCACCAAATTTAGCCCAAATCAAGATGAATCAAATAAGCTAAATTATAAGACAAGAAACCCACAGATTCAAACCCTTCATAGATTAAACCTTAACTTTGATTTTTAAACATGAACCACTTATTAAATCTGATTAATAAGCTTAGTTTGAGCTTGTCAAACTTGGCTTAAAGGTCACAAGCAATCAAACAGTTCTAACTAAGGTTAGAACCGCTTGTGCCAAACACCCCTTAATAAGTTTGAAAAACATACTTAATATTATAAACAGTTCTAATAAGCTTCAGACAAATAGACTGACTAATCTTAAGTGCTAGATGACAATTAAGCTCAAAGAAAGGACAAATAAGCATCATCTAATAAGCTATGAAGATAAGCATTACTAACTAGCTTAAGAACAATTTTAACTTATAAATGACTAAAACACACAAAAATTCAAACAAACTTTACTCAAAACTTAAAACCATGCATAATAAGCTAACAATAGACTAATGAGCAAAGAATAAGCAATAATAAGCAGTAAATAAGCTGAATGTAAGAAAAATAGAAAATGAGAACTCACAAGTGCCTTTGCTTAAACATGGCTTATAGCTGCTCTTAGAGCTTATCTTACAAAGCTCTAGCTTGTTTAGAACAAGCTAGTATTGTCATATGAGCCCATCCCAATCTGGCTCATCTTCCAAAAATAAGCTAAGGTAATTTGTAGGTGGAATTAATGTGAGTATCTAAACTCAGTTAAGCTTTTGAAAGCTTAACTGAGTATAAGTAGCTTATGAATTACCTAAGAGCTTATTGAGCTTGTTAAGTTGTAAGAAAATACATGATTAATAAAATTTCATTAAGTAAAAACAGAATTAAAGAGCAGAACTGATAATTTTATTAATATTGAAAGGTTTACAATGCTTGAAAAGAAGATTACAATAATGACTTAAAAAAACCTAAAATAAGCTAAAAGTTTAGACAATAAGCTAGAAAAATTAAGATGTCCAATGCTGTGTGAGGCCTCCTCTTTATATAGTGATGAGGGGAAGGATACATAACCCAAAGACGCTCCTCTATCTTCAATCTCGTCCCTTCAATCTTGATAAATTCCCATGCAATCATCTTGGCCCTTGATTTGATTCCACGCATCATTACCCAATCATTGCCCTTTGGATTGCCAACCTGGCATTCCATTTACATCACTGCTTGCGTCATATGTTAGGGTTGTTAGTTTCTAGAAGATCTTTGATGTGTGTGTGGGTGATTGGTTTTACCCTGGCTTTGTGTAAAAATGCAAAGGAGGGAAAAGGGTAGAATATGTACAATGAATTTGACCGGGTGTTTGACCTAGTGTTTTATAACATGATCATTGACCCGGGTGTTGACTTGGGCTTATTTTTATTGATTTGGGCCAGAAAGAGTTTTAAGTTATAGGTTTAAATGGGTTAATGGTAGTTTAAGTTAAGGACTAATGGTGTAATTGGTTTGGACTAATGGTGCAATTGGTTTGGACTGATGGTGTTAGTCCCTAAGGACTAACTTTGTAATAGTTTTAGGGTGTTTTAGGGTTAAAGGATTAACAGGGTTGGATTTAAGATAAATTCGCCTTTGGCTTTGATTTCTCGTACTCTTTCCATTCCCGTGCTCGGTTTTGTCTGTTTTGCTTCGTTTGTGTCCTTTTGTGCAATATCCGTTATCTGCAAGATACAATTCACAATACAAACGAATACAATGCATTTTTCTGTATTTGTTGGTCATTATTGGCCTTTTTAGCTCGTTTTATTAGGTAAAAGGTATGTGTATTTAAGCACATACCACTCCCTACACATCTCTTACACACCAATCTCCCCACTAAATAATCCCTTAATCATTTATTAATCTCTTCTCTCACAACAAATGATTATTCTTATTCTTCTACACAATCTAAACATTCCTTACCATTTCCCAAACCATTTCTTAATCATTATTGGTTAATTTTTTTCTCAAATGGAAATATGGTTCACTCCTATAATCAATCATGATTGAAATGGAGTGGAAAAGCAACTAAGGATGAAATTCAAGTTAGTGTTGTTGGGCTAACTTTCTACTGTTAAGTATAATTAGTGCTGCTAGTTATACTTAATACTGCTATGTTAATGCTGTTAGCTATACTTACTACTGTTTGTTATAATTAATATTGTAAGTATTAAGAGAAATTGGTGAGAATAAAAACAGAAAAAGAGACGTGTGACATAAAAACAGACATAGTGTTTCAGTGAGAAAAAGAATTGAGAGAGTTGGTGAAAATAAAACAGAAAGAGAGATGTGTGACATAAAAACAGACATAGTGATTAAGTAAGAAAAAGAATTGAGAGATTTAGTAAGAATAAAAATAGAAAGAGAGCTGTGTGAAATAAAAACAGATAGAGTGTTTTGGTAAGTAAAAGAATTGAGAGAAATGGTGAGTTGAAAAATAGAAAGAGAGAAAGTCAAAAACAGATAGAGAGAATTGTGAGTAAAAAGAATTAAGAGAAATCAAAAACAGACAGAGAGTATTTGTGAACCAAAATGTTACTTTGATGACGAAAAAGCTATTTGGAATGGAATTGGAGTTAATGCTGGTAACTCAAAGTTAATGCTGCTAGGCATAACTTACTACTGCTCATGCAAGTTAATGCTGCTAGGCATCATTTAATACTGCTGGGTTACTACTGCTGATGAAAGTTACTGATGTTAGGCATAACTTACTACTGCCAATTCAAGTTAATGCTGTTGAGGGTGATTTCATAAATACTTTAGTTCAGGGTTTCATTCAATCATTTACTCAATCTCAATCTTTGATATACTCTCTAATCATAAACCCTAACTCAATTTTATCATTAATCATCAAAACCCAACATCAATGGCTGCTCTAAAGTTCGTTGAAACACAAAATTTAGTCGCGTTTTTGTCTAAACTTGAAGAAAGTGATGGGTTTGAACAAATTGTTGATTTTTTGAATGCAAATCCCATCATATATGCTTTAACCGTCAATCCCACCATCTATACTTCATGCATTAAGCAGTTCTAGGCTACTACTAAAAAAATGTCAATGGGGAAGTGCAGATACAAGCCCTAGTAGATGGGAAGAAGGTGATTGTCACTGAAGCATCGGTAAGAATATATCTTTAACTTGCTGATGAAAATGTTACTGAATGTCTACCCAATGCTATCATTTTTTGCAGAACTGGAAAGAATGAGGTATGAAAAACTTACACAGAAGCTTACTTTTTACAAAGCATTCTTTGCTCCACAATGGAAGTTTTTAATTCATACTATTCTGTAATGCCTAAGTGCTAAGACTACTGCTTGGAACAAATTTAGTAGCACTATGGCCTTTGTTGTCATCTGTCTTGCCACAAACCAAAAATTCAACTTTTCCAAGTACATGTTTGATAATATGGTGAAGAACTTGGAGGGTGGGGTTAAATTTCTAATGTATCCAAGGTTTTTGCAAGTGTTCCTGGATAAACAAGTTGAAGGAATGTCCAAACATAAAGAAATTTATGTTACACCTTCTCACACTAAGAAGGTCTTTGCTAACATGAAGAGGCAGGGAAAAGACTTTTTTGGTAAGGACACATCTTTATTTCCAACCATGATTGTTCAAGCTCAAGAACAAATAGGTGAAGGTTCAGAGATACCAATTGATTCCCATCATACACCCACTCCTACTCAACCATCAACATCTAAACCTTAGAAGAAATAGTCTAGAAGGAAATAGAGGAAAGATATTGAGGATCCTCAACTTAGTGGTCCTACGGAACTTGTAACTGATGATACTAAAAATGTGGCAAGTGTACGTATACATTCCAATGATCTACTACTCAATGGTGAGGATAGACTGAAACTTACTGAATTGATGGAACTTTTTACAAAACTGTCTGAAAGAGTTCTTGCTATGGAGACTACAAAGACCAATCAAGCATTGGAGATTGATAGCTTAAAAAGGAGAGTAAAGAAGCTTGAGAAGAAAAAAGGGCTAAGAACTTATAGGCTTAGAATAGTATACAAGGTTGGTAGATCTGCAAGAGTGGTTTCCTCTGAAGATGAAGGTTTAGGTGCTCAGGAGGATGCATCCAAACAGAGGAGGAAAATTGATGAAATTGACCAAGATGTAGAGGTTACATTAGTTGATGAGACTCAAGGGAGGTATGGTGATAATTTGATGTTTGATACTGGTGTTCTTGATAATGAACAAGATATGGCAGAGAAAGAGGTTGATATGGTGGAAAAGGATGTTAGTATTGTTAATCCAGTTACTACTGCTGGTGAAGTAGTTACTACTGCTAATGTTGTAGTTAGTACTGCTGAAGTTACTACTGATAGTGCTACAACAATAATTTTTGATGAGTTAACTCTGGCTTAGACCTTAATAGAAATCAAAGCAGCTAAACCTAAGGCTGTTACAACTACTGCTACAACAACTACAACTGTTGTTACAAGACCCAAGGCTAGAGAGGTTGTAGTTCAAGAGCCAAGTGAATTTACAACAACATCATCACCTTCACAACCATCACAACTTCTACAGGCTAAAGACAAAGGCAATGTAAAAATGGTTGAGCCTGAAAAACCTTTGAAGAAGAAAGGCTTGCAAGACAAAAGGAAGAAGATGCAAACATTTCTAAATGGGATAATATTCAACCTATGATAGATGCAGATTATGAGCTAGCTGCAAGATTACAGTCACAAGAGCAGGAAGAGTTAACCATTGAAGAAAGGTCAAAAATGTTTGTGGAACTCATGGATAAAAGGAAGAAGCATTTTGCAAGACTTAGAGCAAAAGAGCAAAGAAGAAAACCACTAACTAAGGCTCAAAAGAGAAATACAATGTCTACTTATCTTAAAAACATGGCTGGATACAAGCATAATCAATTGAAGACCAAAAGATTTTAGGATATTCAGATGTTATTTGACAAAGAAATGAAAAGGGTAAACACATTTGTAGAAATGGATACAGAGTTGGTGAAAGGCAGTGAGACAAGAACAAAAGGAAGTTCTAAAAGAGCAGGAGAAGAACTTGAATCTAAAAATTTAAAGAAGCAGAAGTTAGATGAGAATGTAGAAGCTGAAGTAGATGATGATCAAGAAGAAGCAAAGATGAAAAAGCATATGGAGATAGTTCCTGATGATGAGGTAGCAATTGATGCTATACCTCTAGCCATTAAGCCTCCAATCATTGTTGATTAGAAAATCATCAAAGAAGGAAAGATTGGATACTTTTAAATCATAAGAGTTGATGGAAGTTTAAAGATGTACTCATCAATGATTTAGATGCTTTGAAGTATTGACAAAGAAGACTTAGAAACTCTCTGGAAGTTGGTTAAAGCTAAGCATGGGTTAACAAGGCCAGAGGATGGCTATAAGAGAGTGTTATGGGGTGATCTGAAAGTGATGGTTGAACCTGATGTAGAAATAAATTATGGAGGAATCTACAAGGACACAAAGTGATAATTTGGAAGCTATTTTCTTTAAGTGGAGTACATTTTGTGAGGTTTCAAAATCTGCATATATGTATGCTGGTAGAGAAAAATTATCCTTTTACACCTGCAACAATCACAGAAATGCTCAACAAGAAGCTTCAAGCTGACCATTGGAATGAAATGTGCTATCAACTTCTTAAGTTATGACAAAACAGCTCAAGAATCCTAGAAGTGTTTAAAAGCATCCTCCTAGTGAAGATAAAACTTTTAATCAAGAAATTTGAAGATTCAGAAGATGAACATCAAGTTTAGGGGAGGATTGTTAGGATTAAAAGCTTCTTGATGTTGTTTGGAATTAAGACTGCTAAGGTTTGTTACTGTTGTCAAGCATAAATTAGTATTGTTGGTAATCTTAGTGAAAAATATGCTAAGTAGTTAATACTGTTAGTTACTACTGTTAGAGTATATTACTACTGCTAGTGTAACTTAATACTATCAGTTACTATTGTTAATGTAACTTAGTACGGCTAGAGTAAAGTTAGTACTGCTGATGAAGAACGAAGAATGAAGAAAAATATTCTAAGTAGTTACTAGTGCTTATACACAGTTAATGCTGCTGGTGTATAAGTTACTGCTGCTAGTTTTGAGTTAATGCTGCTAATACAAAGTTACAACTGCTGACAGAGGTGTATAAAAGGAGGTCCTAGGGCATAGAGTTAAATGTACCAAAATCGTATCAAATCGTATCAAAGTTCATAGAGTTTTTCATAGCTTCAAGATTTTGTAACCCTAACACTATTAAGAGTGTTCGTTTTATACTGAGGCTAAAAGTTTAGTAAACTGTTTGTTATTGATCTTGTTTATTATTGTTTCATTGAAATTCTTCTTCGTATCATTGACTAGATTCCGCATAGTCTTTGATATTCACAATCAAAGTTTATATCATAGTTGTTTTGGATTTATTCAATACAACTTAAGCTTATACAAGCTAAGAAATATCTATTATATTAGGATCAACAAAACTCTCTCCCTTACCAGGCAAATTTGGCGATTTATCCTTAACAATCGATCTTTAATCCTCTTCATCCTAAATCATCTCAAATCCTTTAAATTCACTGTTTTTGATCTAGAGTTTGTCAACCTTCTTAGGATTTTGTTTTTTAAATATTAGTTTTCTTTTATCGCTGCAAAGTCTATTGTGCATTATAGGGTTTTAGGGTTCCTAATAATTACTTGAGGTTGTTATTGAAGTTGTTCGTTAATTCCAACCCTAGTTAATCTAGGGTTGCTCGATATTCTATTTGTACAAGGTTGGATTCATGTGTTAGGGTTTAATTATTGGTGATTATTTGGAATTTGCTGCTATTCGTGTAGGGTTTGTTTATTTTGGGTATGGAAAGAGGTTTTTTGAGTCAAAAAGGGAGTAAGGGAGGGAGGGATGTGAAAGAAAAGAAATAAGGTAATGGTGGTACTCTGAGTGGTATAGGTGCTGCTCAGATCTCAAACACGGTTAATGATGTTGGTAAGGATCACGATGGTGTGAATTCGTCTCCTACTACGGTTACTCTTGGGAATTTGGCCGTAAATAAGGAGGATACTCTGCATGATGAAAATGATGGGCTGACACCAAGTAAATCTACTGGTAATCTAAACAAAGGTACTTCTTATGCTAATTTATTTACTGGTGGACCGAGTAGGAAGGCTATGAATTTTCGTACTTTATTTACACTGAGGGGAAACAGGGCTGATGTGGTTGTTCCGGTAGAGTCTATTAGAGTTATTAGTGAACAGTTTGCTAATACGGCATATGGTTTCTTTTTAGGAAAGCATGTGGCTTAACTCGTTGTTGCTAACTATGTTAGGAACACTTGAGGTAAATATAGACTGGTTAAATCAATGCTTAACTTGTCTACCGGGATATTCTGCTTTCAGTTTAGCTCTGTGGAGGGCTTGGATGTGATGCTTGCAAATGGTCCATGGTTTATTCGCAACAATCTACTTATTCTAAAAAAGTAGATTCTAGATGTGAACTTATTGAAAGAAGATTTAGGTAATGTTCCAATTTGGGTTAAACTCTATGGTGTCCATGTTTCCGCATTTAGTGAGGATGGTTTGAGTGCCATTGCTACTAAGCTTGGTACTCCTTTGCTGCTTGACTCTTATACATATGACATGTGCATCTAATCATGAGGTAGGTCAACCAATGCTAGAGCATTGATTAAGGTTCGAGCTGATGTGGAGTTGAAAGATAATATTGTGGTAGCTATGCTTAAACTTGTTGGGGAGGGGTTCTATACGTGTAATGTTCATGTTGAGTATAAATGAAAACCTCCTAAATATGCGTGTTATAAAGTTTTTGGTCATGTTCAAGATGAGTGTCCTAAAAATATAGACTCGGATGTGGTGAAGAACATGAAGAAGCCTTATTTCATAGTACAACAGTCATAATCATAGAAAATGACTCGAAAGAGATGTTTTTAAAAGATAAGTTATCATTTATTATTTCATTAGAGTTTTACAAACAGAGGTCCCAAAATCTACATGAAAACATAAAGTTTGAATGATAACAGTTTAGCATACTTTAAGGCCGTGCCACTCCGTGCCATAAAGATGCACCCTTTAAATAAGAAAAACATGCTTAAAAGTCAACACAAAGTTGAGTGAAATTCTTAGTTTTATAGTAAATAGTATTCAATACTAGCTCAATAGTGGGTTACGGTTGTTATACACCCGATAGTTTGTAAAAATTTCAACACATAAAATAATCATGAAAAATAGTATTGTTGCCCTATGCTCATGACACCGAAGCCGTAGGTTAATACAATAACCACAAATAATTGCCACCATCGGGTGTCTTTTGCAAAACACCAGCAAAGTTATTCAAATTGTGCTATTGTTACACAGTATAGGTACACCATCATGGAGTCCAATCCCAAATAGATCTAATTCACAGCATTCGTGCTTACCCCCGACGAGTTAATTAATGTCATGATTGTGGGGACTAATCAAAATAGGGACTTAGGCAATAATTTATCATATAGCATATAGAAAAATAATCTTGCATTCATGTGTTTAATAGCAATGTATCCCCCTCGCGGGTTTATGAAACATTTAAAAGATTGAATGCGAGGCTATGAACTCACCTTAACAGTACATGGAAATCTGATTGATGGCAAAAGAATATGAAATGAAAGTAACGGCTTCGTCACACAACCTGTGTAATATGTCAAGTCTTAGTTTGATTGGATATGTTTTATGTCATAATGAAATATCATTTTGATTGGATTTATTATAGAAATATCGTTCACTGTTCAGGCCATCATAATTCAGAGGTCATGTATGAAATGTTTGAGGAGCCAGGACACTTTAAATCGTAAATCCAGCAAACTCGTCAAAACGTATACCCAAATGAAACCCTTCATATGAAGCTCCCTAGTAATGTGATACATTATAGTTTTTAGTTTCTTTAAAAGCTAGAATAACTTATATATATATTTTTTATAATTAATATAAAAATATAATATTTTATAAGTTTGCAAAATTGTCAATATATACCCCTGGTTTATAAATTTTTACAAGTTTAGTCCTTTGTATATAAAGTATATATAATTTAAACCTTTAACTTTAAAACTTGGCAAAATAGGTCCTTATAGTTATAACTTTAAAAAAATGACATTTTCAGCCCCTTTTATTTAGAAATTTAAGAAAGTTATGATATATACCCCTTGCATGGAATACTTTTGCCAAACAAGTCCAAAAATCCATGCAAGCTTATTTTAAGGTTCCAAATGATATTTGCAGGTTATATCTTATTAGAATAAGCTAAAATAAGATGTTATAACAAAACAAAAGTTTAGAAAAAGAATTCGTTAGCTAGAAAATCAAAATGGGTCGTTTTTAGGGTTTTTATCAAAAATACATAGGTTTGAGGATTCAAAGCTTCAAAAAAGAGTTCATACGTGATCTTAAGAGTATTATGAACATTATTGTACAGAATATAAGCTTATGGAACAAGATCTTAGGCTTACTTGAGCTAAAATGGGTCCAAATGGGGTTTTCGGGTTCGTACGCCTAGTAATGACTTCACGGCTTTGTTTTTCTTGATTATTGGATTCTATTCTAAGCTTAGGGACTTCTCTTTATCTTCCATTGCTTCTATGGAAGGCTAGAATTCTATTTTAGGGTATGAGATAAGATGTGTGGGATGAAATGAAAAGGGTGCTTGGTTCGTGTATTTATAATGCTCAAGGAACCTTTATGCCTAAGTTTTGAGTTTGATTAGTGTCAAGGCTAGTTAAGGTGACTAAGAGGGGCTAGTCGGATGAGTAAGGAAGGCTAGAACTAGCCATGAAGGTATGGAAGGGGTATTTGGAGGCCATAGCTAAGAAAGAAGGACAAGGAGGTGTTTTGTTTGCATGTAGCTTACAAGGAGGTGATGGAGGTGCTTGTAAGATACTTAAGTGGATGCTTGGTGAGTCATAGAGGTGCTTGAGGTTCTAGGTTGCTAGCTTGGGTATAAAATGGGTCAAAAAGGAAAGTAAAGTGGTGCCAGGTTTGGTTTAGGGTTTTTAAGTGTTTAGATCGAGTTAGGGTTAGGGTTTAGGATAGATTAAGGTTTAGGATTAGTGTTAGGATTATGGTTTAGTGTTTAGGATTAGGATTTAGGGCTTAGTTTAAGGTTTTAGGGTTTAGTTTTAAGGTTTAAGTAAAATTAGGGTTTAGGGTTTTAGATTAAGGTTTAGGATGAATTAGGGTTTAGGTTTAAGGTTTAAAAGTCATGCATTAAGTGCTTGTACCTAGTACTAAAATGGTGGTAAAGTTTAAACATGATTTAGGAGCTTAAATGACCTAATTAGGTTTTTAGGCATTATTGACTTGAACATTGAGCTTAAATGAGTTATACATTGACTTGGAGGGGAAATATGATTCAAATATGGTGCATTTACCACTTGTACATATGCTTTAAAGGCTTGTACATTCATTTTATATGTATATATTACATATAATTAGGGTTTAAAGCCTGTCTTGATATAACGTTGCAAATGGTACATTATATGAGTAATGTACTTTGTAAAAATGATATTAAGATATTGACTTGACATGTTATGATGTTTGCTTGACATATATGTAGATAGGATTGCCATAGGTAGGTTGCGTGAGCTCGTTAACTTTAGATATGCAAGCTATGTTGCATATTGAGATATTGGTAATGCAAGTAATGTAATAAAGCGAAAAATTTCCCTGAAAAAGGTGGTTCATATATAATAGATAGATAGTACATTGCATCTAACTTAATAGATGGATATTTACATTGATGAAAATTTGCGGGTTGTTATAGTCCCCCATCCTTACAGAAATCTCGTCCCGAGATTTAATTGGATTTTGAAGTGATGTTTGAAAACAGATGAGGATATTTGGCACGAATTTCATCTTCGCGTTCCCATGTAAATTCTGGTCCTCTTTTAGAGTTCCATCGCACTTTGACTATAGGAATACGACTTCGTTTTAGTTGCTTGATTTCACGATCCATAATTTCCACTGGTTCTTCTACAAAGTTGAGTTTGTCATTGAGTTGAAGTTCTTTCATTGGAATGATGAGAGATTCATCGGATAAGCATCTCTTGAGATTAGAAACATGTAAAGTATTATGGACATTACTAAGCTCTTCAGGAAGCTCTAGTTTGTATGCCACTGGACCAATCCGTTCAAGGATTTTGAATGGTCCAATGTATCGGGGATTAAGCTTTCCTCGTTTTCCAAATCGAAAGATACCTTTACGAGGTGATACTTTTAACATAACACGATCGCCAACTTGAAATTCTAAAGGCTTTCGCCTTACATTGGCTTAACTTCTTTGCCGATCTCTTACAGCTTGCAAGCGTTGACAAATTTGCACGATCTTTTCAATGGTTTCATGAATTATTTCTGGTCTTGTGAGTTCAACATCTCTAACTTCAGCCCAACAAACAGGTGATTTGCACTTTCGTCTATAAAGTGCTTTGAATGGTGCTGCCTTGATACTGGCATGATAACTGTTATTGTAGGAAAATTCTATCAATGGTAGGTGTTTATCCCATCCTTTTCCAAAGTCTATGACACAGGCTCGAAGCATGTCTTCGAGTGTTTGAATGGTTCTTTCACTTTGTCCATCAGTTTCAGGATGATATGCTGTACTCATGTCTAATTGAGTACCCAAAGCATTTTGCAATGATTGCCAGAATCTGGATGTGAAATGACTGTCACGATCCGAGATGATGGAGATTGGCACGCCATGTCGAGAGACTATTTCTTTGATGTATAACCTTGTAAGAGTTTCCATACTATCTGTCTCTTGGGTAGGGGTAAAATGTACGGATTTGGTAAGACGATCGACAATGACCCAGATTATGTCATGTCCGCTTGATGTTTTGGGAAGTTTTGTGACAAAATCCATTGTTATTCTTTCCTACTTCCACATAGGAATCTCTGGTTGAACTAGTAAGCCGGATGGATTCTGACATTCTTCCTTAACTCTAGAACATGTTAAACATTTTCCAACATATTCAGCGATGATTGCCTTCACGTTAGATCAACAATAGAGTTTCTTTAGATCTTGATACATTTTGTCAGAACCCGGGTGAATGGAATATTTTGATTTATGAGATTCATGCATGATCAAGTCCCTCAGATTACCAAAGAGTGGTAACCAGCTTCGGTTCTTGATACAACGAGTTCCATCAGGACGTACTTCACACTTTGTCCACTCCTTGTAAATTCTCAGCCTTGATGTTTTCTACCTTGAGTGCTTCAATTTGAGCTTCGAGAATTTGTAATGGTAGTTTTGGATGAACGGTCATGATTAATGCTCTAACTCGGAGAGGTTTGATTTGTTCCTTTCGGCTTAAGCCATCTGCTATGAAATTTGCCTTTCCAGGGTGATATCGAATCTCATAATCATAATCTGCAAGCAATTCTAACCAACGACATTGTCTCATGTTCAACTCTTTCTGATCAAGGATGTGCTGAAGACTTTTATGATCAGTGAACACAATACATTTGGTGCCATACATATAGTGTCTCCAAATTTTAAGAGCGAACACTACTGCTCCTAATTTGATATCATGAGTGGTATAGTTTTCTTCATTAGGCTTAAGTTGTCGGGATGCATATGCAATAACCTTCTCTATTTGCATTAACACTGCTCCTAGACCTTGATGGGACGCA
The DNA here is from genome assembly GCA_026074375.1 of Tanacetum coccineum. NCBI lineage: Eukaryota > Viridiplantae > Streptophyta > Magnoliopsida > Asterales > Asteraceae > Tanacetum > Tanacetum coccineum. Next base: position 193 of record BQNB010103610.1, on the reverse strand, counting down.
TCACAGTAAACAACACAATTGTCATTTCCCTATGGTAATGCTAAGATTGGAGCTTCACATAGCTTTTGTTTTAACAGTTGAAAAGCCGATTCTTGGTCTTCGCCCCAGATATACTTCTTGTTTTTCTGGGTTAATTCAGTCAAAGACTTTGCAATCTTTGAAAAATCTTTGATAAATCTCCGATAATAGCCGG
>BQNB010103609.1:0-16830 GCA_026074375.1 Tanacetum coccineum | reverse complement strand
AGATTCGTTCAAACAAAAATACCCACAACTCTTCACAAACCGGGCTTCGTCATCCACTACAAGGTCTTAAGCTTCGAGGACAAAACTCTTTTAACGGGTGGAGACTGTAACATTTCTCATTTTTCATGTCTTTGTGTGGAAACCTTGATTGTAGGCTTCATAGATCGTTTTGCCCATCTAGGATATCATAACATTGATCACGCAGCGGAATAACAAATAAGAACAACAATGTTATGAACAAGGTTTTTATTCATAAACTAATAAACTATAAACTATTCGACTTTAATCAGTCGACTATGAACTATTACATAAACTAATAAGCTAACTATTAGACTCTCATTGGAGAGATCTAACTATGATGGATACCTGTAACCTAGACGCCTACCCTCTTTATATAATAGAGGGAGGTTACAAGAAACCCTAGCTTACTAACAAAGCTACCTAACTATTACATAATGGGTCCTTATTGTTTCAAAAGAAAACATAATACAATTAGGAAACTAATTAATTAACATTAATCATCACATTAATGTTTGACTAATCTATATCTTCAACATTAATGTTGATTTCAATCAACATTAATCTTGATCTTGTTTCCTTCTTTAGCATATCTTGTTTCCTTTTGTTTCTTCTTTCTTCATTTCTGTTTATGGGTTTTGTAATCATCAAATCTGTAATTCCTAACAATCTTCCCCTATTTGATATTACAAAACAATCTGCATGAAGAAACAATGGTAGAACATGTCATCACAATAATAAGCTGCACAACAGAAATCTTCTTCCCCTTTTTGTAATCATCTAATAGGGGTCTTGTGCAACTCGTAAACGCTTCCCCTCAAGTGATGCATGTAGATGGTTAAGTATATCAACAATAAGCTTCCCCTTAAAAGTATACTCACCATCTCTTGAATCTTGAACTCAGTAGCATAGATCAAATCTTCCTTCAGTGCGAAAAAGACATGCTTATTACAATATCATGTAATAAAATGTCTTTGAATAATTCTTTTAGACAATATTAGCATGGCGATCACATACTATGGCCGATAGTCTCAGTGAGCTCCGTCGCATCAACGACCAGTATCCTAGATCCAATGTCAAGGGCTGAATCGTATCATACTCCGACCAAATATTTGTAAAGGAGCGTGTAACTTTTCCAATCAAGAATTATAGCATAAACTGAACCTCCAAAATGAACCATACACATCCTCATTGTTCAAGATCCAAGGGCGTCTGTGGACCCAAAATATATGTGTTTAAAAAATTACAGAAAATAAGATACATAGGAAAACCTTATAAACCCTAGATCGAGAGCCACCAGGCTCTGATACCAATTGTGAAATCCTATAATGATTCCATAGATCGTTATTAGGACTCATCTAAGGTATGATAACAATGATTGTAACACGCAGCGGAATATAAAGAACACAATCATGTTACTAATAAGGTTTTCTTTATTAAACATAATAAAGAAACTACTATTACTATTACACACGCTCTATGCGTTTTTCAGACTCTCATTGGAGAAGTCTGCTATGAATGGATACTTGTAACCTAGACGCCTACCCTCTTTATATAATAGAGGGAGGTTACAAGAAACCCTAGCTTACTAACAAAGCTAACTAACTATTACATAATAGGTCCTTATTGTTTCAAAAGAAAACATAATACAATTAGGAAACTAATTAATTGACATTAATCATCACATTAATGTTTGACTAATCACATTAATGTTTGACTAATCTATATCTTCAACATTAATGTTGATTTCAATCAACATTAATCTTGATCTTGTTTCCTTCTTTAGCATATCTTGTTTCCTTTTGTTTCTTCTTTCTTCATTTCTGTTTATGGGTTTTGTAATCATCAAATCTGTAATTCCTAACACTTTGTACGACTATATTAATGATCACTATTTATTTTAGTTCGATACGCGCTTACTTTTAATATTTACGTTTAAGCTAAACCGCGTAGACTAGAAATAATCAATGAATGTAAACGGTCACCGAATAAATTAAGGTTTGTAGGATCGGTATTCCTTAATGAAACACTGATATACTGTCAACTATGCGGAATCTAGTTGGCAGTACTTATGAAGAACACGGCTTGAATTCACGAACACCAAATTAGGGTTTTGCAGAAAACCCTAGTTTCATCAATTTCCTTTATTAATTATAAACAAAAAATAAACACGATTAAAAAAACCTTGAGACCCTAGATATCAAGAGCCACCGGCTCTGATACCACATGTAGATCCATGATCTAGCTCATCTAGGATATCATAACTATGATCAATATATGCAGCAGAATATTAAGAACATGATCATAATTAAGCACAAGGTTTTACCAAACATAACTATATTAATTAACTACTAATAAGCTACTAAACCTAGGCGCCTTATAGGACATGACGCCTAGAGAACACACACACACCTTTGGTTTACATTGTATCTGAATCAATAAATAAACTTAGGTGTCTACCCTCTTTATATAATAGAGGGACTAGGGTTTACAAGCCAAACCCTAGCTTACTAACTAAGCTAACTAAATAATACATAATAAGTCCCTATTGTTTCTTCTTTCTTCATTTCTGCTCATAGGTTTTGTAATCATCAAATCTGTAATTCCCAACAGCCTTGCATCAACGAGATATAATTAATATATATTAAATATTTAAAATTTAGGGGGGGGGGGGGGGGGGGGGGGGGGGGGGGGGGGGGGTAAAAAAATAATGGTCACATTGCACATATTTTTTTTTAAAAAAATAAAACAATTCACAGGTGCTAAGGTATCGCAGGTGAACGACAATCTCTCGCAAAATGGTCGGGCCTCTAGCAATTGAAACATACCTTACAATTAGCCTTTTCATGATGATGTGTATGGCACTTAGCACACCAGGGTTGTGAACCAGCATACCCCTCTCTTGATGGAGCCGTCGCCACAAAGTTAGTACCTCTTTTTGCCTTCTTAACATCCCTTCCAGATCCACCAACCTTTGCAGGTTCATCCATGCTCTTTCTCTCATTAATCCTTAGTTAGCATCCATTACTAACTAACTTCATCAGTAAATATCCTAGCCTCATATTGCACTTTGAATAGTATTTGGTTGAGTTTAACCTGAGCATTCCCCTCAATCTCAGCGCTAATCCAGCCATATACCTCTTAATCCTTGCAGACATAGGATGTAACTAAATGGGGAACCAATTTGGCTAACTCATGGTATTGATCCATGTACCCAACATGATTAGCTCCAATCATCTTGTGATTCCAGAACTCATTTTCCAGTCTTTCCATCTCATTACTCGGGCAAAACTCTTCCACCAGTAATGCCTTGAAATCATTCCAAGACATAGCATTTGCCGCTTCTCTACCTCTTGCTTGGACTTGAGTATTCCACCAAGTTAAAGCTTTGTCACTCAATGGACTAGCGACAACTCACCTTTTTGTCTACAGCGCAACCACTATCTTAATCATATACAGTTTCCATCCTCTCTATCCAACACGTAAGTACAAACGTACAACCACCATTCCCATCGATACTCCTTTGGGTTACAATACATAATAAACTTGTAGGTACACCTAATGTTACCATTTCCACCATGCCACCATTGGCACATTACCATTAACCATTGATCACTAGCATCACTTGATTAACTATTTTCAAGGTAATGAAGGTTATTGCAGTCGCCTGCGCAAGAAGAGTCAATGTCAGGAGGGTTTTTCATCCTCACCAGTTAGCACGGCGGTGGAGGTCATTTTCTGAAATCGAAGAATAACATCTACGTTAACGACAACCCTATAACGTCTTATCCATACGTATACGTACAATCATAACACCAACAATCACCTTAACTCAATCCATGCAATCATACTTGCAAGTCCACTTATGTTGTGGCGCATGTATAATTATGTTGGCCACCATAATTATAAATGCCCCCTTCCACGCATGTACCCACTCTTATGAAAACACTTCATGCACATAATCTAACACATTGCACATATGATCATCACACAATATCACACAATAGAAGGAATAATCCTTAATGCTTAAGCCTTATTATTAAAATACTTGAATAATATTCGACACCAAAATAACATCTCGAACAATGGCTTCAAACGCCTACTAAAACAAAACGAATGACGAGGACGAACATGACACAAACAAAAGACGATACTAAACAACGGCTCAAGCTTCACTCCTCATTGATCTTCCATTTCAAACGTGTGGGGATAATTACTTGTAGTAAAGATTTACTAATCTGAGTCGCTTCTCTCGCGTCACTGCCAGCCATCCGATTGTGGTTTCCTTCAGACTGATGGGGGAATCCTAGTGTTGGGGCAGAACGCCAGTCGTTAGCATACCTTGCACATTATTTTCCATTGAGATCAACAAAGTCCCTTATAAGTAATAAGGCTTAGTTTTCTCTTCTCTTCATCGTCAATGGAAGTGTGAGGAAAGCGTCCTCCGAAAGGCGGTAACAGTACCATGCCCTACAATTACCTGTATGTCACATACTTCCGCCTTCCTTACTAAAAGTCTTAACCCCAAGTCAACTCTACCTCGATTCTACATAACGCATAAAGCCATGGACCTCAAATTATGCGTTAGTCACTTCCTTCCTACCCACTCTCCTACAACGAGTTGCAAACCAATGTTTTCCAACATTAACGCTGACGCCTAGAAGGAACATACTACGGTAGACAACATAACAATACTATATCAGCGATACGGATCTATAAAAAACGAAGAAAACTCAATTTATATATATAATAAATAATATATAATATATAGTAATAATGTACCTTCATGAAATTTAGGGAAATAATCTAATAAGTATAATACAACATATAAGCCCTAAATGCATCTATATGAGGGACCCTTAAGCTATAGTCTAGGCTCAACCACCTAGTTCTCTATAACCAATGGCTCTGATACCAATCTGTCACACCCCGCCAAGGCAGAAACGCGAGGCGTAAACAAGAATGGATATCATCACAACACATGGTGTCTATATAGAGAATACTAAAATGAAAACTAAAGTAAAGCAAAGACACAAAGTGTCATAACAATACCCAAAACCTAACGGTGTCTTTATTAATGAGAAAGAGGTCTCGTCAATAAATGACATGCAAAACATAATCCAAACAATTCATGCAAACGCATTTATTCAAACAGAAAGCATAAATAAACTCCAAGCATCCTACGGTCTCTTCTAGCCACTTCGCTCTATCTTAGCACCATTAAGCTCACCTAAAAATGATGCTTAAAACGTCAACATAAAGTTGAGCGAGAATCATAGGTTTACGACATACAACAATATCCAAAATAAACTTTTAATTAGCTGTTGCAATTACCAAAACAATTCATGACAACAATTAACAACAACGGGACGGAACGTGCCCACGATCCACAATCATATCAACTACATATGTGCGCTACATGGCCTCATATTAGCTCACGCAGTCTTACCACCGTCACACCTCGTTTTGCATATTGGGATCCACAATACCAAACATATCATATCGCAACACAACGGGACGGAACGTGCCCACGATCCAATACACATAACTACAACAAGCTTAAAAACATTTTAACACGACAACAAGCATCATTCTCACCCCAAAATAACATGAGAAAAAGGGGCTATGAAACTCACCTTTGCTTAGCTTTCCAAAAGATTCCAACAATAAGCTTCACAAACAACTAGCACAAATCTATACAACAAAATAACTCGTGTTACACGCTACTAAGCCAAAAGCTTAATGCACATGTAATAATCATATGATGGACGTCTAAGGTTTTTATAACCTATGGGTCACCCCGACACCATCCAACTTAAACCCACTTCATTAACAAGTTCACTAGTCGTCCCCCAGAATTTGTTCAAAACTTAGAAGTTATACAGACATAGCGTACCAAAACCTCTACTTACTGGCCTCCATAATTCCATATCCCCAAAAATACACCTATGGTTCAATTATAGTAAATTAAGACTTCCTCATGATTCCCAAGAGCCATTTACATGCACAAGTACTCCTAAGAAAATCAAACTTCAAAACAGTCCTAATTCGGATCTGATTGCACACTAAAAAGGTTGGAATTAAAAATCATACTTGACTCCAAATCAGAAGTTCTCCTTTGGGGGATTTCTAATAGACACATAGAAATAAACTCCTGTAGAAGGGATAAGCTAAATTCGAATTTTAAGTGGGGGTTTTATACCTCGTAATTGAACACCATAAAGTTCACAAGTTGTAACAAAGAGTCCTACGCATTATCCTTGAGATCTTGCCAGAACATCCGAGTGATACTTAAGTATTCACAGTGAAGATGGAAATCCTGCTTGAGCCAACATCAAACAAGCTCTTGGTAGGTGACTTGCAAGATTCTATATGAATCAAGCTTGTGATAACTGGATATCAATTTTGGTCCAGTAAATGAATTGACGACTTAATCAGAAAGATAGTAACTATCTGATTCACTCTTACCGTGTTGTCTGCTTTGAGACGTTCCGGTAATAAGAACTAGCAAGCATGGTGAATCTAATACATCTGTGTTAGAAGATCCTACGCTTTGAGCTGGAAACCTGTCAAGGAGATTCTTTGAATCTACCTGATCACAGGTATAGTATTTATACTATAAAACGGGAAATCGGAGGTTAATGAAACCGAACTCAAGATGAATGACAAAGCCATATTCATCTTTTATTGCTAACTGTTTTATTTCAGGATAAGACGATGGTGTTGCAGCCTCATTCTAGCGAAGTCGGATTCATAAACCACATGCTCATACTCAAGCTTTCAAAGTCAATCGTTCAATATCAAGATAAATGATTCTAAACTTCCCCATCATCAAATAGCCTCAAAGTTAATTAAAGAATCGTATTTTGGGGAGATTGTTAGACTTATAATCATATATGTCAAACAAGAATGTAACAAGTATGAGCATGTTGGTCAAGAGGAAAAGTTGATCAAGGAAGCCAAATCAAGATGATTCAAGTTAAGGAGATGATGCAAGATAACGATATCAAGAACTCAAAGTAAAAAAGATAAAGGCTCAAGATCAAGACACAAAGCATGAATGAACAAAGCCATTACAAACAAGACCAGACCAAACCAAGGTAAAGCATAAACGTCAAAAGTCATATCTTCAACGTCAGGGAAGACAATGATAAATCAAAGCAAACTCCTACAAGAATGTCATCAGTGGTACGGAGGAGTTTGAAGAAATAGACCTCAACATTGGGAGAGATTGTTAGCCTTAATTATATTAAGTCAAACAAGAATGTTATCGGTCTTAGAAAGTAAAACTAGGTCTTGTATTGTAATAGGCTAGTCGGGTTCAACGGGCTTGGATTGTAATCTAATATTGTCCGTGTTTCGGGCTCTAAGCCCAAGTTTAGTCAAGCCCGGCCTAAGTTAATAAGCCCATACGCCTACGAGAAGGCATGGGTATAAATAGAACCCTCTCCTCACATGGAGAGGGTGTTGGTTGCATTTGTTTCATTTTGTAACTCACCATTTCTCTCTAAATCTAATCTTCCATCTTTGTTTCTCTCTCTACATTCTAGCTTATTTTCTACTCATTCTTGCTTATTGATAGTGCTTATTGATTGTGTTATGGATTAATCATCTGGGATAACAGAAGTTGATAAAGAAAAGCCATACAATGGCTGGAGACAGCGTCATGATATACAAGGGACGGTGTCATAGAAATCAAGACGGCATCAGAACTTTACCGACATAGTGAAACCCTAGATTATTTGGCGGGGCGACGATGTCAAAATTATAACGCGACGCCATCGTGTTTGTTTTTCCATATATACAAACTCATTTTTAGCGTTTTAGGTGTGCAACTTTTAGGAGACGAATCATAACGATATAGTTTGAGTGTAGAAGCTTTTAGGCTCGCTTTTAGGGTATTAAAACCCTCTTGTATCTTCCTTAAACACATGTTTTAATCAAGTGAATTCTTCTATCTTTTAATCATTCAATATGTCTATATGTTGTTTGATTGATTCTTGTTCTTCGCTTCTCTTTAACATGCTAGGCTAGATCCAATAGTATTTACTTATGATTGCATGAAACTTAATTTGTAGATCCTTTTAATATTGCTTCTTGTGATGGATGTGCCTGTTAGGCTCTAGAAAACTAGCTATAAAATATTACATTAGCATAGATGTCTAGGGAAACGCAAGTGTGTAGAAAGGATACCATCGGTAATAGTCTTCAGACTACCTTATCCTTAATTTGGTTGATCCCTCTTAAGTGTTTTAATGCATGTAATGTACTCTTAGGGGCCTTGTAATAGTCTTCATACTACCTTACATGTGCGTTGCCTTAACGGAATATTACATAGACAGCGAATTCGTGTAATATGTTCATGACCTAGGAAATACTTACACAGATCATCACAAGAGTGACAAAACAATAGGATTAAGAGAAGCAAACTAAGGAGTAATGCATGATTAAGTAAATAAGTTTGTTTTCCTAACGAGTTTCCACCAATTTAGTTTAGAATTAATATTAGTTTAATTAGTTTAAAACTAACCACCTCTTAAAACCTGAATTTTACTTGCTTTCATAAAATATAAAAATTCAAAAATAATCTTCTTTCAACCCCTTAGATCTTAATTACATTCGGTTTGATCCTTCTCAACCTATTCCCCTAGAGAACGATAACAACCCTCGAGACTTGCATATACTACACTACAATGGTTAGGTACACTTCCTAGAAAGTTGTAAAACTTCTTGTGAAGTTACAACAACCGCACATCAGTCCATTTGGCATGGTAATCAATTGTTACATACCCGTAAAAGGGTTGTCAACCCCAATAGATCTATCCACATCATTCGTGCTTACACAAAGTAATTAACGGTTCATGATAGTGGGGACTTCATGGCAATAGGGTAACTTAGGCAATACGTAAAATTTTATACTACTTGTGTCCATAGTAAAAACGGGCAATGTATTCTCACCCTAAGTAGTTCAAAACAAGTAAAGTTGTAGTTCAAAACAAGTAAACTGAGGCTATGAAACTCACCTCAAGTAGGTAGTACAATCGAGGAAAATAACACAAGTTCAAAGAAGCTCAAGTCCTAAATGCGACCTAATTTAATTACGAGGTGCTTTAGGTTTACAATATGAGTGTACCAAATGCATATTAGTTTTATAAAGATTTTATCACCCTTATATACTTGTGTCTAAGGTTTTCCAAGTTTAAATTACACATTAGAAACTAGTTTACAAGTGTGTTATAACAAAAAGTATCCTAAAATAGTTGGATGAAACAAGGATTTTCCTGACTTCACATGGTCGTATATTACTCATTTTCTATTGAAATAAGGCACTTCAAAAATCTAGGTTGAAGGTTTTTGATTTATCTTTCCCAAAATATAAGCCTCATAAAGTGAATCAAAATTAAAATGGTTCATATGTGCATTACAAGAGACAAAGGTCTGGCTGTTTTTAGGACATAATGTTTTGTTGTTTTTGTTTCGGCCATAGCTCACTCAATATTTATCCTATCGACTTGATTCAACTCGCTGAGTTTAAGTTAAGGTCTTATCTACAAAAAGTTCAAAAGGCTAAAAATGCCAAACTACTCTTAAAGGGCTCATAATTACGTCCAAAGTTCAAAACTCAAATCTATACCACTAATCCTGCAAAAATCATTCAAAAATGTAAACGAATCCAAATCCTTTTGGGAACCTCCAGAAACTTAGCTAATACACTATATTAAAAGACTTTGAAAATAGATTTGACATTATATTACCCTAGAGCTTCCATCACGAGCACACAAGGGATACGAAAAACTACACTAGTTTAGGGTTTGTGAAACAAGTTTTAAATCCATTCTTCTTATGCAACAAGCATATGTAGGTGATATAAATCATGTATGATATGTTTAAAATGTATGAAAATATGAAAATATGATATTTATAATGAATCATGATGATTGGATCAAAATGATATTTATCCACCATCATCTATGATGTTCAACCCGCAACATCCAAATCCGATATGGTATACGTTCGTTAGTTCGGTACACCGAAGCTAGTGAGCGCTACTCACCCGAACGGGGATGTCAATCCCAAATAGATCTATTTATAACATTCGTGCTTACATCAAGTAATTAACGGTTCATGATTCATGGGCATAGTGGGTTATCGCTACTTAGGCAAACTCGTAATTTGTTTAAGAGTGTACTTGCGTCCAATTGTAAAACAATGCATGTTTCTCACCTCGAGAGTTATAAATATATTGTAATCGTGTAAAATGGGGCTATGAACTCACCTCAAGTGAAATGTATTGATTATAGAAAATCAATGAAGTGAAACGTCACGAGTGATCCGAAATGCAACTTAATTAATTATAGGTCGTATAAGTATGATGTATTTAAAATAAATACAACAATGTATATTATCATGTTATATCACCACCTAATAGTTTTGTTTAGTTCATAAGTTAAAACAATGTTTACGTTACGTTCGTCATTTATTGTCTATGTATATGTACTTGTAAAATATTACCTTTGTCCGATAAATAATTATCATTGATAATGTTTGGTTTAATATTTTTATTACATTTGTAACGGCACTTTATATAGTTTAAATAAATTTATAAAATAATATTTATAAAGTTAAAAACAAGTAAAAATATTATATAAGTAATACTACATTATTTTGTAAGGTTTTTATCGTCCAAACGGACCCAAAAATACTCGTAAATGCTATTTTATTTTTCTAACATCTTGTGTATTTTTATAAAAGTGTGCATAAAATTTTATATAAAAGTTATCTAGTTTTCAAGTTGATTTACTCATTTTTAACACATATCTAGACCCCGAAACTCTTGATCTAATTGTAAAACATCATTCCCAACAACTTTGTAGTTTTATACTTAAGCCGAATTAGACCCAAAGCCCTCAAAAACACATATTACAAAACCCACAGTTTCTCACAGTTTTAATAAAGCTATCAATATTTTATTAATACCGGAAATCTTGTAAAATTCATATCTCCTTCGTTTTAACTCTGTTTTTGAGTTCTTTATATGTATGAAATCGTATTAAGACGTACTAACACATTTTTAAGTCTATAAGCTGTCTAGAAAATCGTGTCGAAACAGAATATAAAAATTGTTTTAAATAAAACATAGTTTTTATATATTTAGTTATCGGTATCTTGTAAAATTTATAACTTCTTCGTTTTAACTCCGTTTTTCATGTTTCTTATATATTCGGAATCGTCTTGAGATGTACTATTATAACATTAAGTTTATAATGTGTCTAAAATTTCATGACAAAACAGTAGGTGCAGACTGTTTTATATATATCTATATATATATATATATAAGTTTTGTTTTTATGATTTTTACCATATAAGTAATACTACATTATTTTGTAAGGTTTTTATCGTCCAAACGGACCCAAAAATACTCGTTAAATGCTATTTTAATTTTTCGAACAATCTGTGATTTTTATAAAAGTGTGGCATAAAATTATATAAAAGGTTATCTAAGTTTTTCCAAGTTGATATACTCATTTTTAACAACATAACTATACCCCGAACTCTTAGATCTAATTGTAAAAACATCATTCCCAACATCTTTGTATTTTAACTTAAGCCTAATTAGACCCAAAGCCCTCAAAAAACCATATTACAAACCCACAGTATTTTCTCACAGTTTTAATAAAGCCATCAATATTAATATTAATACCGAAAATCTTGTAAAATCATATCTCCTTCGTTTAACTCTGTTTTTTGATCTTTCTATGTATGAAATCGAATTAAGACGTACAAACACATTTTTAAGTCTATAAGCCTGTCTAAAAAACGTGTCGAAACCAGAATATAAAAATTGTTTTAAAATAAAACATAGTTCTATATATTTAGTATATCGTTATCGTGTAAACTTTATAACTTCTTCGTTTTAACTCCGTTATTCATGTTTCTTTGATATATTCTAATCGTCTTAGATGTAACTATTATAACAATAGTTTAAATGTGTCCCTAAAAATATCAGTGACAAAACAGTAGTAGCAGACTGTTTAATATATATATATAAATATAAATTTATATATAAAATATATATATATATTATAAATATATATATATATATATAAGTTTTGTTTTTATGATTTTTACCATGTTTTATTAACTACAAGTCCTCTAATTTGCCCATTACAACATCACTTGCATAATTAAAGTCCTCTAATTTGCTCCCAATATGTTCAATAAAAGTCTAGACAATTATTTATTTATATAACTATGTAAATAGATTAGTAACAATTAATTCAACAATTAATTATATAAATTAATCCACACTTGTAATATACTAAATAAAATGTGTTCTTGCATTCTAACATATATTTACCATGAACATATATTTACTTGATTATGCATAAACCTTGGTTTCTTGTTGTAAACTTTATAAAATAATAACTAGATGGTGATGTAACTAAGATAATAAATATGTATACATGTAAGAACTAAATAAAATGAAAGTGTAGAGTTTTTATGTGAACCTTGAATGTAGAATGAATATGATATACACAACTAAACCTATAAAAACCCTAACTTATTTTATATAACCCTTTCTTCTAAAATAGAACCCTAACTTGCAAAACCTCTTGGAACACCTTAGATTAAACCCTTAATGAACCTTGTATACTTGTAATATTGTAGAAATGAAAACTATAAATTATTTTGGTAACCAAAAGTGAGCCATGGGTTTTGAGGGTGTTAGGAGAGTTTACTTGTGATTTTTCCTAGTTGATAATTTATGTGAAAGACTTGTATTATGAATCCTTATATACAACAAATATCTAATAAACCATCAACAACAAAACCATGGTTTTTGGAGGGGGGACGATTGGAAGTGACTAGGGATGGGGAAGGAGTGGTTTTGTAAGAAAGGTGGTAGGATGTGTAAGAAAGGTTAATAGAAGTGTAAGAAGGTTGCTTGCATTTGATTATAACACATGGTTAATTCTAAAGATATTTTGTATCATTTTTGGTGTTGTTTTTGAATGTGGACTGGACATAGATGTTATTTGGTGTAGAATTTTATAAATTTTGGATATTGGATATTATTGTGGGTATTTGGTTGAGTGTAGATAGGTAGAATGGTTTACATGCATGCAAAAAGGTTCCAAATTGCGAAACGTAAACGTTTTTCGTAACGTATAAAAATAAAATATGAAAAGTTATAATTTATTTTCGTAAAAATAATATAACACTTGTTTGACGTAAAAATTTATTCGTTTAATGTCGGTTAACGTTAATTGTTGACTTTTGGTTTACGCGATTTAACTTAACGGTTGAAATTAAAAGTAAATGCGTAAAAGCTTAAAATAACTAATTGAGAGTTTATTGACGTAAAATGACCTAAAATAGTGAGTTGTTATAATAGATGTGTGATCGGTTAGTATTTTAGGCCTTAAAATACATAGTGAAGTTTATTATGGTTCAACCTCGAAGTAGAACTCGGTATTTAGCTTTGTACAGGAAAAAGTGTAAGCGACGTTGTATGATTTTCTTCGCCTAAAGGGAGCCTGTTGACATAGTGAAGAGAACTATCGAGTTGGGTACTCGGGGAGTGGAGTAGGTCGAATAGGAGCTTCATAGCCGAACCACTATAAATCATCATGTCTTTGGTTTAATCTCTCCTCTCTTTACTTACTTACATATTGCATTCATTTATTGCATTTATATCATATACATCCTTGTATATCTATTGAGGTTATTAAAGGAAACAAATCTAAGTTTTAATTTTAAAACAGTAAAACCTGTTCAACTCCCTTTTTAGTTTTCCATAGTCTCTTACCAAAACGTTCTTTTATCACATGCAACACATTCTCTCCATCATTTTTAACACCTTTAGATCAGTAGGGATGCATCTATAAAACCCCATATTAACACATGATCATAATGCTTCTAACTCTCATTTTGTTGTAAGCATACCACTAAAATAATCCTCTAAAGCAAGCCGAGAGATCTTGCCATCCACATCTACCTCAACCATACTTGCACATGATGATCTACCATAACAAGCTTAGGGAACTTCTGATCTTCATTTTAATCAACAACATCATTCTTAGTGATCTTGATGTTTATATTAGGCAATAAACATTTGTGTCTTGGATCTTTCTTGTATCATCCCATTGTATCACCAAACTAGATTAGATGATTTATGTGTTTATGCCATAAAACACAAGGTTTGTAAGTTGGGTGTTAGCCTCAAAATGTGAGCGTCATTATGGAATTACATTAGTTATCCATAGCCTTGACACGTAGGGACTAATAATGTCAATATGTATAAGTTAATTATGTTAAGGGCTATATATATTATAGATGTATAAAATCACTTAACAAATGAACATAAGAAAGTCTAGAGAGAGAAAGGAGGGTTGTAGCACTTAGAGAGAGAAAAGAAGGAAACGTGTATTATGAAAGAACCAAATGAACAACCAACCCTCTCCAAGGTGTGGAGAGAAGTATTTATACCTATACTTGGTCGGTCACACATAAGGGATACTTATGTTGACCCGGTTAGCTTGGTAAGTTTCCAAATATTACACTACAAGATATTCTATGATATATTGGTAGTAACCGAGTCTTTTCTTGATTTCTAACAATCTCTCCCTAAGGGAGGTCACTCCAATTTACAAAAACTTAAGCTCTACATTCTATGAATGTCTTCAATCTTTACTCGTAGTCTTGTTTTCTTGATCTTTATCTTGTGAATCTTGATGTAGTAATCTTTACACTTTTAGGCTTTAGCTTGTCTCTTTAACTTGACTTGTATGTGATCTTGAGCTTCTTGAGATCATCAACCAAGCATAATCTTTTTTGCCATCTTGTAATCTTTGCCTTCTTGTGATCTTGTGACTTTTGGACCGACATGCTCATACCTTTCTTTGTCTTGAAAGCTTGAAAAGGTCATCTTTCTTGAAACTCTTTAACTTTAATACTTCGTCATTTCAAGGAAGACGTGCGGTATCAGAGTAGCGGAAGTCTTTTAAAGCATGTACTTGAGCTTTCATGATGTCTTTACATATGTCGGTCGGGTATGAGCATGTGGTATTGACTTCGACTTGTCATCGGTTAACTGATGCCGCCGTTAGGAAACCTGCATGAATGGGTTAGTAATAAATAACATATATGGACGAAAATGTATTTGTCACTTTGTCGAATACGGTTGTAATATCCACGGTTCCTCGTTAATCAGTATAGATACTGCCTGTGATTAGGTAGAATTCAATAGAATCTCCTTGACAGGGTTTCGCAGCTGCACTAGCCGTTCTTATTACCGGAGCGTTTCAAAGCAGACAACAAGATAAGAGTGAATCGGTAAGTTACTATCTTCCTGATTAAGTCGTCAATTCGTGTTCAGCTTTCCTATATCTAGATACCCTTGTGAGGCTTCCCATGGACATAAGATTGAAAATTGATTTAGGAAAATCAGTCGGTGTGTTAAGATGTAAACGGTTTTTATAACACATCAACAGTTTTATCTTTTTCAAAATTCATTCATAAGCTGGACCAAATCAATATCCAGTATCACGAGTTTGATCCGTATAGGATCTCACAAGTCACCTACCATAGAGCTTGTTTGATATTGGATCTAGAAGGATTTCCATCATTACTGTGAATACTTTTAGGCATCACTCTGATGTTTTGGAAAAATTACAAGGATAATGCGTAGGACTCTTGAGATATTTCTTGTTTTCACATTGTGTGAATTAACAAGCATATTTTGGATAAGTGTCCTAATGAGATTTATGGATGATCTCTTTTATGGCTCTAGACTCGATAGTGCACTTTGGTTTTAGTAATCAGAGGCTGGAGCAGACTGCCACCTTTTTAATATCAACTAACTCAGAGTGAGAACGTCGACAGAAATGTGTTTAATCTTTATGAGAAATGAAACAAGAGTCTTTTGAGAGACCTTGAGTGGCTGGGATGGGTTGTGCATTGCATCACTAGGTCCATGATGACTATCTTCAATACCAGACAACAACTTAGTGTTTCTGATAACCTATGTATTAACCCAGTTTCTGCCTAAGTGTAAGGAGGGCTTCTTTCTTTTCACCCTTTATCTTTACATTTATTTTTAATTCTTCAACCCCTTTAATGTTTACCAAAACTTAATCACTAGCACCTTGTTGGGGTTTGTTCCAGTGTTAACTCAGTTTTAGTCCGCATTATTTCCTTTTCTCACTTTACTCCTTTTTTACATCATACCTAAGGACTTCTATTCTAACTAGTGAAATGTCCCTGGGTAGATCCCTCCGGTTTTGGCTGGATCATGGGAACGAATACCTAATCTTAACCATCTTATAACTCCAATTAATTACAAACATGGTCGGTCTTTTGGTATTGTTCTCAGATTTAAAACCATTTGAAAACATTGATCAAGGTACTTTGTGATATAAATCAAAACATTTAGTACCTCGATGGTTTTACTTTTCAGAAATGCTCCCCCTCAACAAGTGCATCGATATTCGAAAATGTTTAGCACATGAAGGGTGAAGCTCGCACTTGAGTCCTTAGAATCACATCTTTAGTCATATATTTTAATCACATTTTCTCCCCTTATCAAAAATGTCAAATCTCTTGATATTTTTTATATCAATTAATTCAAATATGTTTTTAAGCCTTATAAGGAACATTTTTATGCTCCCCCTCAATTTATGAGGGTATTATATATATAGTGTTGAGTACATTAATTTGATTTTTTTTTGAATTTATTGAAAAATTCTAGAAAATTCGTACTCAACCACTATGTATACTTGCCTATTTTCATAAGTTTATACTACATATTCA
>BQNB010103607.1:0-17953 GCA_026074375.1 Tanacetum coccineum | reverse complement strand
CTAGAGCCTAAGGCGCACATCCATCACAAGAAGCAATATTAAAAGGATCTACAAACTAAGTTTCATGCAATCATAAGTAAATACTAATAGATCTAGCCTAGCATATTATAAGGAAGCGAAGAACAAGAATCAATCAAACAACATATAGACATATTGAATGATAAAAGATAGAAGACTCCACTTGATTAAAACATGTGTTTAAGGCTGATACAAAAAGGTCTTGACACCCTAAAAACGAGCCTAATAGCTTCTAAAATCGACTTCTAAAGGTAGGGTTCGTCTCCCAAAAGTTACACACTTAAAACCCTAAAAATGAGTTTGTATATATAGGAAAACGGGCGCGACGGTGTCGCGGCATAATCCTGACGTCGTCGCCCCGCCAAATTTTCTAGGGCTTCTTTAAGTCGGTTGGATCCTGACGCCGTCATTAAAATCTTGACACCGTCCTTTGTACGTCCTGACGCCGTCACATGTAATTGTGATGCCGTCTTCAGCCACTATACACATTTTCTTCATCAGATTTGGTGTAGAGTTGTAATCTTGTCTGTTTCTTCTCTAAATGAGCCCAAGTCATGTGTATTTCCTCCAAAATCCATCCAAGTGCTAAAAACACAAAAAGGAATGATTAAATACATAATTTGGGCATATTTGCATGATTTAGAGGGTTAAATGACCTTGGAAAAGTGTATGAAATGACACCTCATCAATATGGTAGGGAACCAAACCTTTCTCACTTGAGAAGTTTTGGGTGTCTATGTTTTGCCACTGTCACCAAAGGGTCTGATAAGTTTTCTCATAGGTCTGAAAAGTGTGTGTTAATTGGTTATGCTAGTGGTAAGAAGGCATATAAACTTTTTAGCCTTGAGAATAGAAATGTTTTGTATTCCAGAGATATAAATTCTATGAAACTGTTTTTCCTTATAAAATAGGTAATAATGAATATGTTAATGAGTCTGATAATGTATCTACTATAAACTTTTTTGATCACTTTGAGGCAGAACTTGAAACTAAAACTTCTAATATAAGTCCCAATGATAAAGATGAAGGATCACCTGGTAGAGATGGTGGGGTACATCAAACAGTGATTGGGGCTAACTCAGACCAGCCTAGACATGATGATACACACCATGCAACTCTTATAGATGAAAACAATATTTCTGAGGGAAATGTTGGTTCATCTTATGAGGTTATTGTCTTTCAAAATGATTTTCCTAATACTACCGAGGAAGTTGGTCCTAGAAGGTCTCAAAGAACTTCTAAATTACCTGCTAAATTGAATGAATTTGTTTTAGACAATAAGGTCAAGTATGGTTTAAATAGGTATGCTAATCATTCTATGTTAAGTCCTAAGAATTATAGAATTTGATGAACCTTCTTCTTTTGAGGAAGCTTTAAAAGATGTTAACTAGATAAATGCTATGAATGAGGAAATGTAAGCTCTATATGAAAATAAGACCTGGATTATGACTGATTTGCTAGTTGGTAGAAAACCAATTGGGTCTAAATGGGTTTTCAGAATAAAGTATAAGTCTAATGGTGAAGTGGAAAGATATAAGGCTAAGTTAGTTGCTAAAGGGTTTAGCCAAAAGGAAGGTATTAACTATGAGGAGTGATGTGGTATTATAATAGTATACGCGTAATAACAATACCAAAGCGTAGAGAAATTCCCTAATTACCCTTGAAGACAAAGGTAAAAAAAATCCTAAACAATTAATATATAATAAGTATATTTACCGGGAAGTATGATTCCCCGGGTCGTTTTCCCAAAGACTTGGGAAATTGAAACCTCGCTCTTATTCGGACAATGATTTGGGTTGTTTTTGAAGATTTTTGATTTGATTAACTAAATCTACAATTAAAAGCAACAATTATTCACTAAAACACTTAAACTAATACGAGACTTAAACAAACGCGATAATTAAAAACCCTAAATTATCAAAAATAAATCCTAAAATTATTTTTCTACTTATTCTAATCCTGAATGACTACTTATTCATGAAAAGTTAAGGAAATTCTAAAACGAAAGTGATTACGGCAGAAAATTGAAGAAAACGAGAACGGGTACTAAATCCCGTTCTTTAGAAAATGAAATTTTGCAATTTTGACCCTACGAAAGAAATTCTAAACCCTAAACCTAAAGTATAATAAAAGAAAATTTTATAAAAAAGAAAATTATTTTTTTGATTATTTTTCTATTTTTTATGATTTTTTAAAGTTTTTAAACTAAATTAAATTACAAAAATTATAAAACTTCGAGATTAAAATCCTAGAAAAATACTAAAAATAACTAATGATGTAAAGGTTGTAGGAAAAATAAAAGCTCAAAGTGAGCTTAAACGAATAAGCCTGAAAAAAAGCCTAAAAGCACTCGAAGTGCTTATTTATAACTAAAACTCAAAAGGGGTTAAATATAATTTGTGTACAACTCTAAACGTGAAAGACCCAAGGGCGCAGCGGTGAGTGTGTGTGTTATAAAGGTTGAGACTAGGTCTAGGTCGGGGGTTCAAGCCCGACTCACCCCTGACCTCCTTGGTTTCCCTTTTTATATTTTTGCAAAAAACTTTGAAAAGCAAAGTTATAGACAAGTTGGAAATAAGCAACTTTAATAAAAGTAATTATTTTTAAAAAGCACTAAATAAGCTAGAAAACAGCTTAAAAGACTAGTAAAACACTTAACTACTATTTTATAGTCGAATGGTATACAAGTTATATAACCTTCAAAAGATAAATATCCGCAGCGACTCGAATGCTCCCAATGCTCCACTAGCAAAATAGTAACCTGAAAATACATGCTAAAACGTCAACAATAATGTTGGTGAATTCATAGGTTTAAGTAAAAAGCAGTATTGAAATAATTTAAGAAATATTTCAGAAGACAAGTAGCGTTACAACATTTAAAAGTGTTTTATTATCCGAAAATCCAAGTAGTGAATTTCAGTAAACATCAAGAAGTATTTAAAAGTGGAGACCACAAGATCGAAGTAATGGTGGACTAGAGTACATATTCCGAAGCTCCCAACACAATAATGTAGACAATAGAAACACATTCATCAAGTCTATAGTATATATTATAGCACTCAGCTCATGACATACTGAAGCCTTAACTAGATTTTTGCCCCAATCAGAATATAGGATGCTTGCCAACACCCTAACATCTCTCAATGTTAAATGCACCCGATCAAACTAGTGACCCAAGGAAGGGTGGGGGTTGTTAGTCCCGATAGATCTATCCATAACACCAGCGCTCACTATAATAGCAATTAACGGTTCATGATAATAGGGACTTCACGGCAATAAGGTAACTTAGGCATTAATAATCAGGCAGTAATCTGGATAGCATACACTTTGAAAAAACACTTGTGTCCAATAGTAAAACAGAGCAATAGGTAATATCAACACCCGAAGATTTTGTAAAAACAATTGTAAAAAAAGGGGGCTATATCTCACCAAGTATTGAAAAAAGGTAATTGTAACTGTAGTAAATAAATGAGTTTGTAAAAGAGCATGTATTCCCTCGCGGGTTTATAAAACATTGAAAAGATTGAAATGCGAGACTATGAACTCACAAAGTATTGAAAGGTAATTGTACTGTATTAAATATACAAGTTTGTAAAGAGATGTATTCTCCCCAAAACAGATTAAAACAAGTATAAGACGGGCTATGAAACTCACCTTGAGTGAATGTAAAATCACAAGTAGAACACAATAGAACAATGTGTCACGAGGAATCCGAATGCAACCAAAAATTATCATAGGTCGTATAAGTAACCAAGTACTTGAAATAATCTTATAGTTGTTACTCGTACTATCGTTCTGGCTATTCATAGTCTAAGAGGTCATTACATGTACGTATCGGAAGGAGTTAGGACACTTTAAATCGTAAATCCAACAACTCGTCGATACGCCATCCGAAGAGGCCTCATTATGAAACTCCCTAGTAATATAGTACTTTGATAACCACATATTATTCTATATAGCTCAATCACCAACTAATGGTTTTGGTAAAATTGGGTTTAAGAAGTTAAAACGTTTATAATTTCCGTTTAGTAAAACTGGCGTAACTTTCGCGTTTTAAACCCGATTCTCGCGTTTCTTATGCCCATCTTTTCGTATCAAGACGAGTTATCATAAATTGACATTTTCGAATTTCGGACCTACTGGTGAACAGTAAAAATTACTGTTCACATCAGACCTTATATATATTTTTATCGATTTAATTGTCGTAAAACCCGTAAACGTCGTATTTTATTCGTTATAGCTCCGTTTTTAACGATTCTTTCGAGGACGTTCTCGTATTTGAAAGTTCTATATATTTATGAGGTTTACAAAAATATAACTTTCTGTCATGAATAGTAACTTTTATAAAAATAGTTTTATAAAAGTATTAATTGTCGTAAACTCGCGAAATTCATAACTCGTTCGTTATTAATTGAAAAATTACGATTCTTATCATTTTGGAATCCTAAAAATATGTATTATTTGTTAAAAATATCAACACTTGCTGTTTATAATTTTTATAAAAATGTTTTTATAAAAATTTACTTACGACTTCGTTTATTAACGTATAACTCGTTTTTAACGTAACTTTTTCGTTATTAATCCGTTTAACAAGTTTCTTACTTTTTCGGAATCGTCGTGAAATGTATTATCTTATAAAAATATAAAATAAATATGTAAAATTTCGAATTTTGGACAGAATGTTTGCTTAAGCTTGTTGACTCCATTTGTAACCTTTTCTTTATACTTTACTACTTTTGTATTTTATCACAAGTCTCATATATCATATATATTATAAATCATACATATATTAAATGTCCATTGTCCATAGTAGTCCTCATATGTTCTAGTTACCAAGGTTAACAAATCCATTAATCTACTTTAAAACCATAACATTACTTAAGTAACCTTAATTTACTAGTTTTGTCAATAATCATTTTTATACATAACCAAGTGTGTACAAGTATATTTCTTTCCATATGACTTTATTTTAGTGTTCTATTAGCATGATTAAAAGTCCATAATCAATATTAACATGTCTTAGGTATTTCTTTAAGTTGAAACATATTATGAAACTATTAAAAACCCTAATTAATCCATGATCATGTTTACATTAAAACAACATGATACAACATTTTATCATCCTTTTTAACATGATGAAAGTAATAACACTACATGTACATAAGTGTGTAAAATGATCATTTCAAGTATAAACTTCATTTTTATGTATAAAACCTAAATGGTGATTTAAGCTAAATACAATAATCATGTGCATTAAAAATGATAATTATAAAAACATAAAGAGTTTAAATGGACCTTATGATGAATGAGGATGATGATGTACAAGTACTAAACCCTTGTTTAGCCACAAAACCAAGCTTGCACTAATAAACCCTTAGATTTCCTTAACTAAACCCTAACTTTCTTTTACTTGAGAAATACTTGTAAATAATTAATCAAGGCTTCAAAATACTTTGAGGTATCTTAGATATGATATGAGAGTGTATGTAAATAGGTTATAAAAATTTTGTATGGATTGTTTGAGATAGCTTATTGAGCCGTGAGCTCAAAGAGAGAAAAAGAGAGGTTTGTTTGATTTTCTAGTTAAGTGTAAAGTGTGTAAGTGTTACTCTTATGTATGGATTACAAGCATGGTCCAAGGTATGGTCTAGGAGTCAAAGCATGGTCCAAGGTAAGCTAGGTATGGTGTGCCATAATGAGCATGGTGTGCCATAATGAGTATGGTGTTGCTTACATGAAGTATGGTGTAGGTTTGACCAAAAATGAAATCTTATCTCATTTTTCATGTATAATCTTGTATATGATGTATGATTTTCGGCAAAACAAAGATATACATGATATATTTATGTAATTTTTATGTATTGGGTATAAATGTGGGTATTTGTTGAAGCGTAGAAAAGTTTTGGTGGTTCCGGGAGTGCCTAAACGCAATTTATCGCGAAACGTATACACTTTACGTATCCGATAAAAATAAATGAACAAAGTTAATAATTATTCTCAAAATAATTATATAACCCTTGCTTGATGTAAACATTTAATTGATTGATGCCGGTTTATATTGAACGCTAATTTTTAGCTTACGCGATTTAGCTTAATATTTACGATTTAAAGCAAACGCGTACAATACAAAAGGTACATTGTGGATTTATCGACGTCGTCAATGACTTGAAAACACAGGGTGTTATAGACTTCCCCCGTTAAACGAGCCTTGTCCTCAAGGCTTATGATGCAGAGGCTCACAATGCAGCACTGACGACGGTGTGGTCTTGGCGAAGAGGGTGTATATTTCTTCTTGAATGATCTTCGCGTCCCATGTGATCTCGGGACCTCTCTTGGAGTTCCATCGAACTTTGACCAATGGAATCCGACTTCTCTTCAACCGTTTAACTTCTCGGTCCACTATTTCTACCGGCTCCTCAACAAAATGAAGTTTGTCGTCCAAATTGAGTCCATCCAACGGAACGGCTAAAGGTTCGTCGGCATGACACTTCTTCAGGTTTGATACATGAAATGTATTATGAACTCACCCCCTTTTTTTTTGCTAACTCTTCTGGAAGTTTCAAGTTGAAGCCACTTCTCCAACTCTTTCAATCTCCTTATAGGTCCATCTTACCTAGGGGTAACTTGCCCCCTTGCAAAAGTACGACCCCTTTCACAGGATGTTTCTTTAAGCATGACTTTATCCCCGACTTGGAATTCCATTGGTTTACGCTTCAAGTCAGCGTAACTCTTCTGCCGATCACGAGCGGCTTGCATCCTTTGCTTGATCTGAATGATTTTCTCAGTGGTCTCTTGGATCAGTTCTGGACCGAGTATTTGAGCTTCTCCAACTTCAGTCCAACAAACAGGTGAACGACACTTCCGACCATAAAGTGCTTCAAATGGTGCGGCCTTGATGCTAGCGTGATAGCTATTGTTGTATGAAAACTCGACTAATGGCAAATGGTTAACCCAACCCTTTCCAAAGTCGATTGCACAAGCACGCAACATATCCTCGAGAGTTTGAATGGTCCTCTCGCTTTGCCCGTCGGTTTGTGGATGGTACGCAGTACTCATATCCAAATTTGTACCCAAAGCATTTTGAAGTGATCTCCAGAAATTGGATGCGAATCTCGGGTCGCGATCACAAATGATTGAGACAGGTATTCCATGTCTCGTGACTACCTCCTTTAGGTACAATCTTGCAAGTTTATCCAAAGGATCGGTCTCTCTCATTGGTGTGAAGATCGCAGACTTAGTGAGTCGGTCAACGATCACCCAAATTGTATCATAGCCTTGAGACGTCTTAGGAAGCTTCGTGACAAAATCCATGGTGATGTTATCCCACTTCCATTCGGGAATCTTAGGCTGTACTAACAATCCTGACGGCCTTTGATGTTCGGCCTTGACCTTAGCACAAAGGTAAACACTTGTTAAACATAAGTAGCTTATGTAGGCTTCATGTTGGGCCAACCAATACAATTTCTACATGTCTTGGTACATTTTGTCAGGAACGGGTGAAATGAGTATTTTGATATATGGGGGGGACCCTTTTTGTGCATGATCACAGTCCGCAAATCGCCATAACAAGGTAACCAGCTTCTGCCATTGAGGCACAGGGTTCCATCCGCACGTGGTTCCAACTTTTGTTCTCTAATAGCTTCTGGAAATTTAGCATCTAACCACCATTCCCCCATCGTACTTCACTCTAATGTTCTCGGGTTTTTTGTGCTTCGATCTGAGATTTAAGATCTGTTTTGAGAAGGCCAAACTAATAGTCATAACCAATGCTCGACTCTAGCGGTGGTTTCTCGTTCTTTCCTGCTTAAAAGTTCAGCAACGGGACATTTGCTCTATCCCCGGGTGATAATCCGAAATCGCAATGTAATCACTTAGCAATTCTAACCATCGGAGGTTGCCTATGTTCAACTTTTTTGATCTATAATGTGTTGCATACTCTGTGATCGGTGAAACAACCATACACTTAGTTCCATTCTAAATATTGTCTCCAGATCTTGAGAGCGAACACCACTGCACCAAGTTCTAAATCATGAGTCGTGTAGGTTTTTCCATGGCTATCTTTAACTGTCGTGTATGCAAAGGAATCCTTTTTCTCTCTGCATCAACCACAGGCCCAAACCCTTCTTCGAAGCGTCGCTGGTATGCGATGAAAACTACTTCGCTTCCTTAGTATTGCAAGGATTGGTGACTGCACAACTTTTGCTTCAACTGGGAAGCGCTTTTGTTTTAATAGCCCATTCAAAATTAACCTTCTTTGGGTGAGCTTGGTTCATAGATTTGGCATCTTTGAAAACCTTCATAAATCGTCGATAGATCAGCAAGACCTAAAAATTGACGAATCTCCGTTGGTGACTTAGGAAGTTGTCCAATCTTTAAAGGATTCAATCTTGGTGGTATCACATGAATTCCTTCACTATCGATCACATGACCTAAGAACTGTACCTTAGGAATCCAAAATTCACATTTGGAAACTTGGCATACTATTCTTCCTTCTTAAGCAATTCCAAGATCTGCTTAAGTTGTTCTTCGTGTTCTTTTTTATTCTTCGAAATATTCAGAATGTATCATTAAGACAAATCAACTTTATCCAGGTATGTTTGCAACCCCGATTATAAGGTCCAGTGAATACGGCAGTGCGTTTGTCAAACCAAACGGCTTAACTTGAATCGTAATGGCCCGTAATCGAGTTATGAAAGGCAGTCTTCGGAATGTCTTCTTACTAGACCCTTAATTGTTTAGTGATAACCTGACCTTATGTCAACTCTTCGAGTTATATCACTGACCCTTGGAGCTGATCAAATTGGTCATCAATTCTTAGGAGCGGATAACGGTGCTTCACCCGTTAATTTATTCAATTCCCGGTTATCCAATGCACATCCGGAATGAACCGTCCTTCTTCTTGACGAACAAGGAACGCAAGCTCCCCGGCGAGGACTGGGCCTTATAAAGCTTTGTCTGATAGCTCCTTCATTGCTCAGATAACTCCTTCATTTTTGAGGCGCAATCGATAGGTGCCGTGCTACAGGTGCGGCACGGTACCAAATCAATTTGAAACTCCACTTGTCGAGTCGGAGGATGGACCGGCAAGTCTTCAGGATAATACTTCAGAAAGTCCTGAACTATGGGTCAGTCCTTAAGTCGCTTCTTCTCGACTTGTCTTCAAATCACTTTTGTTGTGACATGTGCCAGAAAGTTAGGAAACTTTCTCCATGTACTTGTGCGTTATTGTGCACGAAATTGATGTTTAATCGTGGTCACATCTCCCTGGGTACCTCCATCACGGTTGTTATTGATAAAGGTTTTATTTTCTAGGGGATGCGAACAATCTTATTAGCACAGTGATATCGGTACTGTATTTCGTCAACCAGTCCATCGCCATTATGACGTCGAAACTGTCCCGTCTCTACTGTTT
Organism: Tanacetum coccineum; assembly: GCA_026074375.1. Lineage (NCBI taxonomy): Eukaryota > Viridiplantae > Streptophyta > Magnoliopsida > Asterales > Asteraceae > Tanacetum > Tanacetum coccineum. The sequence continues at coordinate 8,523 of BQNB010103607.1, read as the reverse complement.
TGGTTGATGTTGACAGATTGGTTCCTGAAGGTTTATCGTACAAACATTAATATGTATTTACTCCATTTATTCTTACCTATCAGCAGCTTTCAACGTTGTAACATGATCTAGTGCATTTGGGGGGACGTTATCATGCAAGGTACTAAATGCAGTAGATCGAACTCCTATCGCACCAGTATCAAATAAAGATGTATGCATAACGGTTGTTTAGGAAGGAATCCGCAATGACGTTGTCTGGGTTGCCTCCTAGCCATTTCAACCGCATACACCTTCGCTAGAGCCCTAGTCATTCCCAGCTTGATTACCACGATCATTGTTGTTCAGTTTTGGGCAGTTTCTTTTAAAGTGGCCTTGAGCTCCGCACTCAAAGCAACCATTGCCCTGCTGATTATTGTTATTGTTGTTACGGTTGTTGTTGTTGTTGTTGTTGTTGTTGTTGTTGTTGTTGCTGCTGTTATTGTTGTTGTTGTTGTTGTTGTTGGCAGGCCGTATCCTACAGTCCCTGGCCAGATGGCCAACCCTATTACAGTTACTACACCTAGGTGGACAAGGACCTGCTTCATGAGAAAAACCGCAAGAATGAATGTCAAAACACCTACCTATGTCAACCTTGAATCCTCAAGTGGGGAACAGTAAAATGAGAAAACTCCATCACCACATCCTAGAAATAAATCTCTTTCACCACCACATGCTCCATCCAAATCCACCTCTAGTAGGACCACTCACTACACCTCATCATCATCTCTAAGTGAGTCAGCAACACCAACTCATGTTGCTCCTTCACCTAAACTCTGATTTGTCAATCTAATGAAACTTGAACCTCAAGAACTTTCACCATAAACTTTGTCACCAAATGACCCTTATGTGTCAACCATGAACAATTGGCCACCGACCCCTTCAAAGTTATCTTCACCACCTCGTGTCTCTCGACCACCACCTGGATTTTCACAACCACCACCCGAATTTGAACATCTATAACCACCTCAACCATTGTTCGTCAACATCAACAACAATGGACCTAAACTCGAAAACACTCAAAACCTACCACCAAATCTTGGAAATCAAGATTTTCCAACCCTCCAAACAACATCTTGGATTTCATCTATTCGAATGACATGCCTCACCTCCACAACATGTTTTTCTAATGTTGTAGCACCACTAGGTATGAAATCCAAATGCTACGAAACTGAGTCAACTACATGTTTGCCTACATTCGGCACCACCTTAGATCATCATCCAACCTACCATACTTTTTGTACTAGCCACATGGATGTTTTGTCTCACCCTATAGATTATATGGGGAAAATGATAATTATCCTAAGATTTAGGATTTTTTTGTTGTTTTCTTTTTCTTTAGTTTACTTTTGTTCTTTTACTTTGTCTTATTGGCTTTAAGCCAAATTTTATGTTATTTTCCCTTACAATGGAATTAACATTACTAGTTGATGAGCTGTGGTGATTCTTGGTTGTTTATTGCTTACGAGGCGTGGCCACACCCGTGCGTTACACCGGGCTTGGTTTTGTGTAAAATCATTGGGTTAAGTATGTGAAACATAGTATAAGTTCACATCGCGGTTGGGAGGCCTGAAAGACTTCCTGCCTTGCCTAGGGGTTGGTTTTGCGTAATATTTATTTGGTTAATATGTGAGGCGTAGTCGAATTTTCTGTGTTGGTCTGTTATCATAAGATAATGTGCGCATAGCGTTTGTGTCCTATTGTTTCCATGTTACATAGTTACGGACCGCTATAATTTTACATATATCAAAACTATTTTCAAAAATTACCACGTGTTTTCAAAATCTTCATCCCTGGAAAAAGAGTAATTAAGCGAATGTAAATGAACTTACTACAAATAATTGAGCAAAAGAAAGAGGTATTAATCGAAAGAAAGATTCAAAATCTTCATTCTCAAAAATGAAAAAGAATAATTAAGCGAATTTAAATAAATTTACTAAAAATACAATTAGACATTCAAGAAAAGCTAACTGATATTAACATACACTGTTACACATACAATTACAAATGAAGCACCATTTTTGGCTGCATATATAATTGTAGATGTTAGAAAGCTGGAGTTACCCACCTCTAGATGACACTACAGAGGCTGCAAATTGTGTACATGAAGCACTTGCTAAGCGAGGTTGGAGATTGCAGCCATAAAAAATCAATAATTATGCATCATCATGAGCCACCTTGTTCTGTTTTTGCTTAATCTGCAACATTTTGCTGGTATCATATTGCCAAAATGTGTTTAACATTGCTGCAGATATACCACAGACTGGTCAGTCATATCATTTTACTCTAATTAATCCTCATTTAAAGAGGCCACTCAACTTCACGTCTAATCAATTATCCATCCATAATAACTAACTTTGTATTAATAATTCGCATTAAGTTTACCTAAGTACTCAACCCTTGGTATAGTACAAATAAAGTCCATAAATTTTCATTAACATACTTGTGGTTGTAATGACGCCAAAGGGACCATCTTGGTTTCCAATCGTTAGGAGAGTGCATGGTCCAAAATGGATCTAACATGTTTAAGGAAGAAAGAAAGTATCTTATTTTGAGCCAAACTGAACCTAACCATACATAAAAAAACCACTTTATCAGACCATGAAACGAAAAACATTAGATGACAAATGTGAGATAAAAAAACTTAAAAAATAGTGCTAGCTGCTCTTGTTGACACCTTGCATATCCATTGGTGAATTGGCCATGCCACTGACGGATCCCATTGTCTGTGAACTCAACTATCGGCTAGGAGGATATGCACCATCTTAATTTTCTGAAGGTGAATGGTTCCGGAACTTAACTGTGGATGCATCGGAGTTCGCTGGCTCATTTGCTGGGGGATATCCTATGTGACAAAAATAAACGTTGCACAAAAGAGATATAGGAGTTTAACAAAAAGTATAAATACTAGATGTTTCTCTGTTTCCATGTGCTCAAGAAAACATGCTTCTATGGCCATTGGTATCTGAAATCAATAAATTAAATAATTGAATAAACTTATTCACAATCATCTAGTGTAACCTGCTTATACTGATATCAACTAAAATGGTACATGACACTGCTAGGTATATATAACCTTTTATTGCCAAGAACAAGGCACATAGTCAATTCCTTTTAACATAAGGGATTTACACTTGAGCTACAACTTAATAATAGAAAATGTTAATTTAGAATACAATTTTCACCAAAAGGCCCCTAGCCTGTTGTTGATGTGGTATTCCCATTGATGGTGAATCAACCTGCTGCTGAGGAGACGAAAGAATAACCTGTAAGCATAATTATCAAGCTAATACACTCTCTGCAAACAACAATCTTTTACCGAGAATTAGTATCTAAAGTGCATGACACAGTGGTACAATTTCATTTTCAATTAAACTCTTAATTGTTCTTCCAAGTTCCTCGACACCAATTTCATATGTGCCCGCATCAGCAACCCAATTTAACGCAAAACAACTTGCTGTTTTAGCTTGAATATCACATGGGATTCATCCATTACAATGACACTTAAAAAACAAAAAAAATAATAAGAAATACTTACATATAGTTGTCATGTTCTGCTGTTATCAATGTTTCATGCAGGATAACATATGTCATGTACTCTGCAAACAAAATGACATAAAGGATATTTTAGTCATGCGCAAATAAGGTGTAACATTATAGTCTTCCAACATATTACGTGTGAAACTTACCTTTCCTTCCATAACTAAACGTATGAATTTGTGGTGCCCAAGTCAATCCCCATAACTTCATTCAGAATTCACTGGAGAAACTATCATCTGCAGGCATCCTTCTTCTTAATTGGTGTTTCAGTTTCTGCTTCATTGGCTACATGTTTCTTCTTTTTCTTACCAAAATCCTCTTCTGCTACTACACTAGAAATCTGAGAGTGCTATTTTGTTGTTGTGTGACTTTAAAGTTAATTATATATGAATTTTGGGGTGGGCTGTTACATGGCGATAAATGAGGTTAAAAATGGGCTTTGTACGTTTTATAAAAAGAATATAAGCAATTAAAGCTATATTTGTAACAGCCCATACGTTTTAAAGGTATAGGTTACAAAATTGAATGTATTAACATTCATAACCTGTAAAAGGCCTATGTGGACGGACAAAAAGTTGAAAACTGGTTTAATATGGCAGTTTTTTTTGTTTCTTAAAGTTGTGTCTTAGCATGAGGCTTTATACATTCCATTTAGCAATAGAAATATTTGGTTTTGAATCATTAATACTCCTTATTAAATCTACAAAACTCAATCTTATATTATATAAGATATATATGCATATGTTGTTGTCATATATATACTTGCTTGTCTACTAACTTTGTTTTGTAGCACATATCCATAGCTCGATTCCTTGGTGCCCCAAGCAAGGGGGGCATACACCAAGGGAGAGCACTTGCAATATCGTCTGTATGTTTTTTACTTTGCATTCGTCACCAAGTTACTTGGCATTCGTCAAAACAAGACTTGCAAAATGCACCTCTACAACACTTTTTGCTTCGACAAAAAGGGGGAGAAGATATGTAAACTCAACCACTAAATACTTATTTAGTAACTTTTAATACATATAAGTTTATATTTTGTCATCATCAAGAAGGGGGAGATTGTTAATACAACTATTCGCGTAAAAGCGATATTTATATTTAATGATCTTCATGTTTTGATAATAACAAATCTAATGTCATACTACGTAAAAGTTACGTAAACAAGTTATTTAGTCGTAAGTTTACTTGAAGACGACAAATCACATACGGTATGAATATGACATTATTAAACATAGTTAATGATCAAAGAAAAATATTTTCTATTGCATCTAAACTTAATCATTTGCGTAAACCTTTTCAAATCAAATGATTTTAAGTAAACACATGATTAATTATAAGCTAGTTATATTAATCATGTAAGACAAAATAGGATTAACCATAAGAGGAAATAATCTTTCCAAATCTTTCTAAATCTAGAAAATCTTTCCTTATTTATGTTAAGAAATATTTTCCTTCTAGAAGAATCTAATAAATCTGATTTTTAAGTACATAAGAATATTTTGTTAAGATTTGAGGTTAATCACAAAAAGAAAAAAACTTGTCCCAGTTGCAACCTACAGATCCAGCAAAACCAAAGGACGGATCCAGGTAATGGTGGATCCGTGGATCCGTGCGACCAGCTGGTTGGGACAGATTTTGAATTTCAAATGTTGCCTATAAATAGCAACCTTAAGTCTTCATTTTAGACAACCCTTCATAAATATTTTTCTCTCTAGCTTTTCTATTTTCATATTCTTTGATCATTATACTTGTTTCATAATCCATTACAAGTGATCAACTCATTCTACTCTTTAGTGAAGAACACTAACGAAGACGTGAAGCTTCAAGTGTTATTAGTTTAGTTGTGTCATCACGATTGTGATAATCATTCATCTTGTATCTCTTGTGTTGTGTGTTGTGTTTATCATATGTGTATGATAGGTTGGTATTTAGGCCATAAAATACATAGTGTGTTAGATTGGTTCTATCTCGAAGTAGAACTCGGTATTTAGCTTAGTACCAAAAAAAGTGTAAGCGACGTGTATAGTTTTCTCCGCCTAAAGGGAGCTTGTTGACATAGTGAAGAAAACTCTCAAGTTGGGTACTTGAGGAGTGGAGTAGGGCGAAGAGGAGCTTCGTAGCCGAACCACTATAAATCATTGTGTCATCGGTTTGATCTTTCTTATCTTTACTTGTTTATACTTCGTATTTACTTATTTGTTTCTTACACCACTATCATATACACTTGTGTATATCTCTTGAATTCACTAAAGATCTAAGTTTTATTTTTAAAACAGTAAAAACTATTCAACCCCCCTTCTAGTTTCCACATTATTGTTGATAAATATATATTCATCAATGGTGAATATATTGTTGAGACCAAGTTCATATGTATTCATTGTTGATAAATATTGAAGTGAACCAAACCTAGGATTTCACTAAATGGATCGGCGTCAACAATAAATCTTCAAATGGTTTATCCTTAAGTCCTTAGATATGATATATATGTTTATGTTTGCATTTGAATGTAAAACATATTGTTCTTTGATATGTTCAAATGCTATCTGAATAAAGGTAGTTATAGCTAGGGCTGTAAACGAACTAGACGAACATGAACGGAGCCTTGTTCATGTTCGTTCGTTTAATTTTAGCCGGACAAATAAACGAACACGATCGCTTAAATGAACGAATTTTCTTGTTCATGTTCGTTTATTAAGAAATAATGTTGTTCATGTTCGTTTATTAAGACATTAAACGAACATAAACGAGCGAACATTAACGAACGAACATAAATAAACAAAAAATTACAAAAATATACACAATATTATGTTTCATAAGTCTTGTTTTGTTTAAGTAAGTCAATTTTAAAACTATACAATAAAAAGATGCGATAGACGAACATAAACAAATATATGATCATAAACGAACGAATAATCGAACGTTCACTAACATAAATGAACGGACAAGACTTTTGTTCATGTTTGTTCATTTAACTAAACGAACGTAAAATGTTGTTCATGTTCGTTCATTTAATAAATAAACAAACATAAACGAACTTTTTACCGAACGGTTCATGAAATGTTCACTGAACGTTCAGTTCGTTTACGGCCCTAGTTATAGCAACGGGCATGTTGGCATAGTGTGGAATGCATGAAAATGGGCATATAGTTAAAACAAGCATGATTGCCCGCGCGTTGTTGCGGGGCGATAATTTTTTTTTGTGCTGGTTTATTTTTTCGGTCTCATGTTTAATAGTTTGTTTTTATACGGGCTTATGTGTTGGGCCTCATGTTTAAAGGTTTATTTTTTTTTTGCTATTTGGTTTTTTTTAATATAATTTTATGAGATTTGGGTAAATATGTGTTAAGCATGATTGCCTGCGCGTTGATGCTGGGCGTTAATGTTTTTTTTGTATTTTGTATTTTGTGTGGGTTTATTTTTCCGGTCTCATGTTTAATAGTTTGTTTTTTTATATGGGCTTATGTGTTGGGCGTCATGTCGTGGGTATTTTTTGATCTGAATAAATCAATAATTTTGTAATTTTTTTTCTTATTTTGTGCCGAGCAATTTTTTTATATTATTTTGTGCGGGTTTATTTTTTCGGTCTCATATTTAATAGTTTGTTTTTTTATATGCGCTTATGTGTTTGGCCTCATGTCGCGGATATTTTTTTATCTGAATAAATCAGTACTTTTGTAAAAAAATATTCTATTTTGTGCCGAGCAATTTTTTTTTTAAAGTTGCCTATTAAAAAAAAGTGTCAAATGAGCCGGCCCAAAATAGGAGTCCAATAGACCGGGTACTGTAGCGGAGCTGCCAAAACGGCAGCGTTTTAACCCATATATAATATATATAGTAATAGTAATAATTGGATTTGTTCCTCTAACTGTTACATATTAATATCGTTGGGCCCATCGAAGAATAAATGTCCGACTGGACCCAACATCGATTGATTGAGAATCAGTGACTAATACGAGACAGGGAAATTTACATGTATATTCTTCTCAAAAGTTGATATTACATAAATATCCTTCTTAATTTTTTAATTACATCAATGTCCTTGCCAAAAAAATTTAATTACATCAATATCCTTTCACACTTTTAAGAAGGATATATATGTCCAAAAATCAATTAAATCATAATTATATTGATTTTAGATTATGAAACTATTATTTATCTCTTATATTGATCATGATCATATTATTTATATATATACTTTTTGGCCTCGAACGACAAAAAAACGTGTTGATATAATTACAAAAGTTTGGATATAAATATGAAAAAAATATTGCTCATATATATTTATTTGTTCATATGCATATTTGGTCTCAATTGATGAGAAAACATGTTGATTTTTTGATGTATATGAGAATTTAAAATTTTGGGAAGGATATTGATGTAATTTCAAAAGTATGAGAAGGATATTGATGTAATTATAAAAGTTTGCGAAAGATATTGATGTAATTATAAAAGTTTATGAAGGATAATGATGTAATTAAAAAATTAAGAAGGATATTGATGTAATATTGAACTTTTGTAAGAATATAGATGTAAATGCCCCATAAATGAATAATAGTTTTTTTTACCATTGTTTCTTACCTTTTGTCCGACTAATTTACGGGGTTTGAACCCACCGTCATACACACTCAAACCAGATAAAACCCTTCCTTTTCAAAAGGTTGGCGATGCCAGTTGTCATGAATTGAACTTGAAATCTCACACATTTTAAAATGAAAGTCACAAACCATTTTGACACTATACCACCTTGAATGGTTCAAACAAATAATAGTTGCCTTTGCCCTTTTCGTTTGACACATTTGATGTGAATTCTTGGTGCCAACAACCATACTAAGCATCACGTTTTGGTCCCTCGGCTGTACCATCCCACACCGACCATGTAGTTGTTATAGGTATGTTGACTTATTTGACCACATCAATAAGTGACGGCCTATAGCAACCACATGTGGTCGGTAAAGGTGTTTGCAG
>BQNB010103606.1:0-23999 GCA_026074375.1 Tanacetum coccineum | reverse complement strand
GATCTTCGACAAGACCTTATGGAGCATCTATGAAATAATGATGATGAGTAGTTTGTGTTTTTATTTATGTAATGTTTAATAATGTTTAAGTTTTATGTAATGTTTAATATGTTTTAATTGAATAAAATTTAATTTGAGTTTATTTAAAAAAAAAAAATGTTATGGCACCAGAATTCTGATGCCAAACCACTCCCACTGAATTCTGATGCCATGACATTTCTGGTGCCAAACTTCATTTTGCTGACGTGACACCACTTTTGGAGTTTAGCACCAAAAGTTTGGCACCACGACTCCCACTTACGTGCTTTGATGTTTTATTTAGATTATAATTGTGCATGCTTAAATACATTATAATCAATGGCCGACAAGAACAACCTCCCGATCGCCATAATCCATCGCCTGCCCAATTTCCAGTTCGACATGAGCTGGGCCAGTGGCATCTTCACCCCAGTCGAAGCATCCCACCACCCATCAGCTCGTGTGATAATAGTCATTGGCCCAAGCCCACTCACTTCCACCCATATGAGTCACTACCCATCTCTAGAATGTGTTTTTGGAACATCTGCCGGCGTTGACCATTTTGACTTGGAAGAGTGTAGGAGGAGGGGGATCAGGGTTACTAGTGCTGGTGATGCTTTTTCTGAAGATGGTGCTGATTATGCTGTTGGGTTGCTGTTGGATGTGCTCAGGCTTCTTTCGGCTTCTGATCGTTATGTTAGGTCTGGCTTGTGGCCTGCTAATGGGTTTTATCCTCTTGGAAACTCGGTATGATAGAAGCGTGTTCTTATTTCGGCTTATATAGCCGGCTTATAGCTTATTTGGTTTTGGTTTTATGTTTTATAAGCTCACTTTTAATGTTTATACTTTTATAAGCCGAAAAGTTTCAAAATAAGCCACAAAATGTGAGCTTATGAAACATAAGCTCAAAGCCAAATAAGTCATAAGCCGGCTATATAAGCCGAAACAAACACAGTTTTTGGCTTTTGTTTGAACGCTCATATGCAACATGCTAATAACTACTACACAATCTATACTTTATAAATACAGATACAACTATGTTACTAGTCGCTTTTATGAAACAAACATAGCCATTGACATCGATGTAGTTTATGGATATTAATTGTAACTTGCTAGTTAAAGTGTGTTGTTAGTTAGTTGAGCTTGGTAGTATTGACATTGATGTAGTTCATGGATATTAGTTGTTTCTTTTTGTCAGTTAAAGTGTACTATTAGTTGGTTGAGCTTGTTAGCAGTGATACAGAGACGTAAAAGACATGTCTAATCTATTCATCACTTACGCATAACAAACATTATCCAATGTTTGTAACTTGTAACCTTCTAAACATAAGAAAAAGAGTAAATTGCAAAAACCATCTGTGAGATTTTTCCAAATCGCAGGTGCAATTTCTAAAACTCATAAAGTGCAGGCACATTCCATTTAGGAAACATTTAGTTTGGATATCATTCTTAGCCAATTTATAATGATTAAAATACCCTTATTCAAGTAAATATTATGCAGGAAGAAAACAAGTGATTAAAATACCCGTATTTAGTTTGGATATCGTCTCTTCCCCTCAATTTTTGCCGCTGGTGAAACTTTGCTGCTAGAAATGAAATTCTGCTTTGTTTGCCATTGGCAAAAAGATGGGGATATGTTGCCGTTAGCAAAGCCAAGGTGGCACACTTTGCCTTGCCAAAACCCCTCCCAGACCCTAGACCTGGGTTTTAAAAAGCGCGATGCGCGCCGAGGCGATAAGGGTCAAAAAACCGAGGCGTGAGGCGCCGAGGCGAAAGCGCGCGCATCACGTACGCGAGGCATTTTTATAAAAAAATACTTGTAAATTATATATAATACACAAAACATAATAATACCACATTTAATACCAAATTTACGATCAAAAGATATCATGGATTTTCATAGGCAACGATTCCACTCGTTAAAATACATATATATCACCAATCATAGTTAACGATTCCACTTTATGTGGCTTTTTTTTTATTAAAATTGGTCAAACTGGACCTATCTTAAAAGCAAAGCCCATAAGAAATATCCCAATACTCATTAGCAAGACCAATTTTACTTTAGAAGTCCCAAGTACGCATCAGGTGTCCGATGCAATAGGGTCGTGCATCTGCCTCAAGCGCGCCTCGGGCGCGCCTCAAGCGCGCTTTTTTAAACACAGCCCTAGACCCTAAGAAAAATGTTATATCCAAGTCCGACTAGTGTCACATGTTAATCTGAAGTCTCGAAGTTAAATTTTAGGAAGATATTCTATATGCTCGTAAACTTGTGCCAACAGATCCCCTAGCCTACTCTAGTTGTTGGTGTGTAGAATGAGGGGTAGCAGTCTCATACACGACCGGAGACCGGCATGGAAAATAAACGGTTAGGGTTGTGTATAAACAATTTTTGGATGGTGTTTGGGTTAACCCATTTATTAAAGAGGTGTGTTCGGGTGAGGATAGGCTAAACGAGTCGACCCGCCAACCCGTTTAAGTGCTTTTTAATGGTGAAAAAACTAAGTTTACAGTTGTTTAATGGGTTAAATGGGTCAACTTGCCAATTCGTTAAAGTGCTTTTTACGGGTTAAATGGGTCAACTTGCCAACACATAAACCTGCCAACCCATTTAGATAAATGGATTAAATAGGTCATTTTCAGGTTATGTGTAAACATGTCAAGGTTGACAAAGCTGACCCGATTACTCAAACATGTCGTGTATGAGTTCGGGTTTTCTGAACCGCAAACCCACACCCGACACGAATTGCACCCCTCTGTGGAACTGTGGATTTATAGTAGGTGACAAAAGGTTGATAGTAATAAGTTTAGGGAAAAGTATTACCCTTAAAATAATGTTAGGATTTAAACTTGTGGTGTTTTATGTTGGTGTATCGATCACGAATCAATCCACATATGTTTTACGGGCTACATTAATATGTAAGAAAAATCTCGAGCAACCATTGAATATTGAGCTTAAGTTTTACTAAGTTTAGAGCCTTTGATTATCTTGAACTAGAGAGAATGAATAAGCTTAGTTATATTTTCATGAGGTTCGTGCCTCTTACCAATTGGAGATTGAGGATCATTAACATGTTTGGTTTCTAGATGATGGTATGATAATGAGTCTGATGTGAGTATAAACCAATATGAGATCTGTAAAGTGTAAAAAAGGGGTGGCGAATATACTGGACAAGTGAACATGTAGGTTGATATAGATAAAGTTACGTGTTCTGAGAGTTGCTCCATATTTCTTTTTCCTCTCTAGTTTTCTTCAGATAACTATATAAGAGCCAGAGGGAACCCTTTTTTTATTTTATGCAAGCATGCTATTGAAGTTTCGAGATGTATATGAAAATTGACATAAACAAACTGTTTCTCAGCATGTTTAAGTAAACAAAACTAATAAGCGACTTCATTGTTTAGTTAGGGGGAAAACGAGTTGGCATTGTTGGGCTTGGAAGTATCGGCACCTTGATTGCTAAACGGCTTGAGCCGTTCGGGTGCACCATTGCTTATAACTCAAGAAAGAAAAAGGCTCAACTTCCGTATGCATTTTACTCAACGGTTCTCGATCTTGCAACCAACAGTGATGCTCTAATTGTTTGCTGCCCATTGACCAACAAAACACGCCACATTATAAACCGTGATGTCTTGAAAGCTCTTGGGAACACTGGCGTTCTAGTCAACATAGGGCGTGGGGGCCTCGTGGATGAAAACGAACTAGTGAAGTTTTTGGTTGGAAGGGAGATTAGAGGAGCAGGTCTTGATGTGTTCGAGAATGAACCTGATGTACCAAAAGAGCTATATACATTGGACAACGTTGTTTTGTCTCCACACAAAGCTATACTGACGCCAGAGTCATTTGCTGGAGTTAGAGAGGTAGTGACGCGGAACTTAAAAGCCTTTTTTTCAAATGAGCCATTGTTGTCTGAAGTTAATCTTCACGATTCATGATAGGTTAGATCATTTTTACGTATGTAATGTTATATTTATTGGGACAACCGGACATCTTGTTGTGTTTGTTGAACATTAATAAACTAGAACAACATCTTGATTGGATCACTTCTGATCATTTAGACCAGTACCCGTCTGTTGAATTGTATTAGTAACACCACTGGAACTGAGCATACTGACTTAGCAGAGTGTCGGCCCATAAGATTCATGTCATCGTGTGACTATGCCAGGTTGTGTCCTGTCAAAGGTCGTCATTGTCTTGGAAACAAGGTATGTTTATGATTCAGTTTGCCAGCTTGTTGTTAAGTTTCGGTTATCTGCATGCTCCTTATGAAGATTAATTGTATCTAGAATAACTTTTAGGAGTTACATGCCCAAGTTAAGTCCAAATAGCTGAAACTAGTAAACCAAGCCAACGTGAGAAAAATCCAGCTCTCGATTTGGTCTGGTTTGGTTTCAAGCTGGCAAATATATAGGCTTTACATTAATAGTACATAAATTTGAGTGCAGCTTACATTCTGTTTTATGAACGATGTGTGATACTTACACTGACTTGGATGTATGCAACTTTAATGACAATAATTAATAAACGGCTTTTGCTATTTAGATAAGGGGGAATGGGTCGGGATATCTGGATGTAGAAGTATCAGCACCCTAGTAAGGTCTCGGCAACGATGGCATCATCGTCAATATCATGAGTGGGCCCTCGTTGACGAAAAGGAACTACTGAACTTCTTGTTTGAGAGTTAGCTTGGAGGAGCAGGTCTTGGTTTACGGTTAACATTGTTGTTTCTCCACAGAAAGCTACTCTAACTCCAGAGGCAGTTGCAGCTTTCACAGAGGTAGTTCTCGGGAACTTAAAACCTTTTTTTCTCGAACAAGCCGGTTGCTGTCTGAACGACTGAACTTAATCATAGTGATTAAACATATGGATCAATTTCACACTATGTTGCATCAATTTGGTCGACGTTTCTGATAAAGAACATTTTACTGCAGATGTTTTTCATGCTTCAGTTATTATTCGATTCTTGTTAATGACAAGCAACTTTAGTTTTTTTTCGTCCTTTCAAACTAGTTTCGAAAGACATACATACACGCATACAAAAATACATGGTATCTAAAAATATCGTTCATGTCCATTTCTTCTTTTGCATATGGAAGCTACCAGTCAAAATGATACACAAGTGATGCAACTATCAAACTTAACATCCTATGAGCCAAAGGCATTCCCGGACACTTCCTTCTACCCGACCCAAATGGTATAAACTCATAGTGTTGCCCCTTATTATACTCAACCTTGTTATTGCTGTCTAAGGTCACATCTGTGTCTGGGATTTGCGATGCACGGTGCCATGATGTAGAATTAATATAATCGTCTTTCACGTTTTGGAAGGTATCATTTTCGTCTGCATAGCGATCTAGCCAATAGCTAGAGTGTAACTCGGTTGTTAACTTATGCACCAACCAGTCAACTATTTGGAGTGCACCAATATGTGAATCATCAAAGAGTTTCATTTTTAACTTCACGTGATAAGCTTCGATAGCACCAGATGCTTGTTGACTTGCAAGTGGTATAGTTTTCATTGTCGATAACCACATTTCTGAATCATATCATATATCATTAATATATCAAAATTACAATCACATGTAACTCAAAAAACTATAACTAAAAGATGGGTGGGATGAGTAATGCATCAGGTAACTTTTGACGGGCAAAAACTGCATCGTCAATAAGAAACCCATTGACCTTCCATGTAGGGTCAACATCATGCACATAGTGTTGGGAATTAGAGGCTTCTACGACTTAATGTTGCTGGTTCAAGTTTGTGCTGCTGCTGAAGATTAGAGAAAACAGTCTAAGTTATTAGTATTGTTAGTTTAATAGTTAGTGCTGCCAGTACAAAGTGTTAGTACTGTCAGTTTATTAGTACTGTTAGTTATAATAGTTAGTACTGCTAATGTGATATGCATGAGATATATTAGGAATAGATATGCATTATCAGTAGACGCGTTTTGTAAGCCTATTAGGGTTTCTTGGTGTATAAAAGAAACCCTAAGGCATAGTTAGAGATATAGATCTAGAAGTCATTTCTCATAGTTAGTATTCATAGTTTCAAGGTTATTCTGTAACTTTGATTGTGTTCAATATATTGAAAGTTTAGCAAGATCTTGTTTTACTGTTTCATTGTTCTTCTTAGTATTACAAACTAGTTTCCGCATAGTTTGTAGTATTCACAATCTTAGTTTCTATTATAGTTGTCTTGGATCTATCCAACACAACTAAGCTTTAACAAGCTAAGTAAGATCTGTTCAAAAGGGATCAACAAGTGGTATCAGAGCTTGTTGAGAAACTTTGAATAAGAAGAACTCTAACTCTACTCAAGATCTGTTAGTCAAAGAAAAGATGGAGTCACAATCAGAAACTACCCAAACGGTGTCTGCACTAAAACTTCCAGTACTCAAAAATGGGGAGTATGATCTATAGAGCATGAGAATGGAACACTACCTCACCTTCACCGATCATGCCCTCTGGGAGGTTATAGTAGATGGTGATTCAGTTTCACCAATTGCATCAGCTAGTGCTGGTGCTGAAGGTCATATTCCTCCTAAAACTGCTAAACAAAAGCTAGCAAGGAAAAATAAACTAAAAGCAAAAAGCACTCTTGTGCTAGCCATTCCTGATGAGCACCTACTAAAATTTCATGCCTGCAAGGATGCAAAGTCCCTATGGGAAGCTATCAAGAATAGGTTTGGAGGCAATAAGGAATCAAAGAAGATGCAGAAGACCATTCTCAAGCAGAATTATAAAAACTTTGTTGCATCAAGTCAAGAAGGACTGGACAAAACCTATGATAGATTTCAAAAGCTCATTAGTCAACTTGAAATCCATGGTGAAGTTATCTCTCAGAAGGATGCAAATCTGAAGTTGTTAAGAAGTTTACCATCAGCTTGGAACAATATTGATTTAATCATGAGAAACAAATCTGATCTAGACACATTAAGCATGGTTGATTTGTATAATAATCTGAAGGTGTATGAATCTAAGATCAAAGGCCAAACAAGTTCAAGCTCAAATTCTCAGAATGTGGCATTTGTTTCCTCTGATAACTCCAGCAGCACTAATGAAACAGTTAATACTGCTCATAGTGTTTCTGCTGCTAGTTCTAAGGATCAAGCTTCTACTGCATCATATGTTGATGATGTCATGTTTTCTTTCTTTTTCAACCAATCCAATGCCTCACAGTTGGATAATGAAGATTTGGAACAGATTGACGCTGATGATCTTGAAGAAATGGATCTCAAATGGCAAGTGACAATGCTTACCATGAGAGTTAAGAGGTTCATAAAGAAAACACGAAGGAAGCTGGATTTAAATGGCAAAGAGACTGTTGGCTTTGACAAGACAAATGTTGAATGCTACAACTGTCATATGAGAGGTTATTTTTCCTGAGAATGCAAGGCACCAAGGAATCAGGGGAATAGAAATAGAGATGATCCAAGAAGGAATGCTCCAATGGACACATCTACTACTAATGACTTGGTTGTTCAAGATGGGATAAGTGGTTATGATTGAAGCTTTCAGGCTGAAGAAGGCATCACAAACTTTGCTCTAATGGCCTATACATCTCAAGGTTTATCAAGTTCATCAAGTTCAGACTCCGAGGTACATACTTGCTCTAAAGATTGTTTAAAATCATATGAAACTCTTCAAAAACAGTATAATCAACAGCGTGAAGCTCTTAATAAATCTAATATAGAAATAATAGGTTATCAAATGGGATTAGAATCATTAGAAGCTAGGATAGTTGTTCATGAAAAGAATAAAGCTGTTTATGAAGAAAATATTGCATTTTTAAAGTATGATGTCCAAGTAAAAGATATTTCTATCAAAGACCTTAAAAATCAGTTAGAAGAAGCTTTAAAAGAGAAAGATGATTTAAAACTTAAACTAGAAAAATTTGAAGAATCATCAAAGAATCTAACTAAACTTGTTAATAGTCAAATATGTGCTAAAGACAAAACTGGTCTTGGTTATGATAGTCAAATGAATGAGAGTGGATTGAATAATATTCATATGAATGAGAGTGAAGTGGTTCATAGTGTGTTTAACAGTAGAGAAAGTGATGTGGATGATAGTCCAGTAAATGATAGATTCAAAACAGGTGAAGGGTTTCATGCAGTTCCCCCTCCCTTCACTGGGAACTACATGCCCCCAAGACCTGACTTATCTTTTGCGTAGATGAATCTGTTTTTAAGTCTGCAGTGAGAAAGACCACCACTAGTGTGCCTGAAACTGACACTAGTATATCTAAGACTAGAAACTGTTAGGCCTAGTGCTCCTATCATTGAAGAATGGGACACTGATAGTGATAATGATAGTGTCGTTTGACCTAATTGATCAGACAAAACCAAAGTTTATAAAAATCAATTTTGTCAAATCTGGTGAGAATGTGAAATCTGTTAATAAGGAAAACACACATAGGCAAGTAAAGTATCCTAGGAAAAGTCAAAGTCCTAGGGATAACTAAAGAAACTGGAATGGGATGATGACTCAGAAACTAGGGAATGGTTTTGAGTTTATAAAGAAAGCTTGTTTTGTATGTGGGAGTTTCAACCATTTAATCAAAGACTGTGATTTTCATGACAATAAAATGGTAGAAAAACCAGTGTTGAATAATAAGGGAAGGGTTACTGGTCAAAGGGAAATTAGACCAGTATGGAATAATGCTCAGAGGGTGAACCACCAAAATAAATTGACTCACCCACATCCTAAAAGGAATTTTGTTCCAACAGCAGTTGCAACAAAGTCAGGACAAGTACCAGTTAATGTTGCTAAGCCTGTTAATACTGCTGCCCCTAAACCAAAAGTGAATGATGCATTACCCACAACATATTCTTATTTTAAAGCACATTCACCAGTAAGAAGGGCTTTTAACCAAAAATCAGCAGCTAAAACTAATAATTTTAATGAAAAAGTTAATACTGCTAGGGTTAACAATGTAACTACTGTTGGGCCAAAAGCAGTAGTTAGTGCTGCTGGAGGAAATGAGGAAAATGTTGTTAAGTCCTCAGCATGCTGGATTTGGAGACCAACATGAAATGTTATTGACCATAACTCCAAAGATAGTGGATCATACATGCTTAAAAGATTTGACTATGTTGATCTACAAGGCAGACTCAAGTCAGTAATGGCTTGGGTTCCCAAGAGAAACTAATTCTCTTATTTTAAGTGCAGGGTAATCCACAATATACTTTACAGGATCAAAGGATTTTTGACAGTGGGTGCTCTAGGCATATGACTGGAAACAAGTCATTCCTTGTAGATTATCAAGAAATTGATAGTGGATTTGTTGCATTTGGAGGAAGTCCTAAAGGAGTTGTTGCAAGGAATCAGACTAATAGGAATACAGGTATCAAAGATAATGTTGATGCAGTATCTACTCAACTATATATTCTGCTACCATTCCTTCATGATAGCCACAGAGCTTAGAGGATGCAGTTGCTAATGATGCTGGTAAAAAGACTACTGAAGAACCAACAAATAAGGGTGAAAGAAATGGCCAAGAGAAGGAAAGAGGAGCTTCAAATAAAGAAGGTGACCAGAATGTGCAGGATTTGAGAGCTGAATTGGATAAATTACTTGTTCAACAGAAGGAAGGTTATGCTAACAGCACTAACAGAGTTTCTACTGTTAATCCATCTGTTAGTGCTGCTGGGCAAAGTTTTGATAATGCTGATGATCTTTCAACTGATCCTCTTATGCATGATTTGGAGGATACTACTGATCTTCTAAATACTGGTATCTTTAGTGGTGCATATGATGATGAAGATGTGGGTGCAGAGGCTGGCCTCAACAACTTGGAAACAACCATGAATGTTAGTCCTATTCCCACAACCAGAATTCACAAGGATCATCCTAAAGACTAGATCATTGGAAACATAAATTTAGCTGCTCAAACAAAGAGGATGACCAAGATTTCTGAAGAATATGCTATGGTCAGTTACATTAACAAGCAGAGAAGAACCAACCACAAAGATTATCAAAACTGCTTATTTGCCTGTTTTCTCTCACAAATAAAACCAAGAAAGTGATACAAGCTTTGACAGATCTAAGCTGGATAGAGGCAATGCAAGATGAGTTGCTACAGTTTAGATTGTAGAAGGTTTGGAGATTAGTTGATTTACCCAAAGACAAGCATGCCATTGGAACAAAATGAATCTATAGAAACAAGGAAGATGAGAGAGGAATTGTAGTTGGAAACAAGGCAAGACTGGTGGCACAAGGTTATACCCAAGAAGAAGGAATTAATTATGATGAGGTTTTTGCTTGTGTTGCTAGGATAGAAGCAATCAGGTTATTTTTGGCCTATGCATCATTTATAGGGATTATTGTGTACCAGATGGATGTGAAGAGTGCCTTATTATATGGTACTATTGAATAGGAGGTGTATGTGTGCCAACCTCCTGGTTTTGAAGATCCACAGTTCTCTGACAAAGTTTATAAGGTAGAAAAAGCTTTATATGGTCTACATCAAGCTCCTAGAGCTTGGTATGAGACCTTGTCTACCTACTTATTGGAAAATAGATTTAGGAGAGTCACTATAGATAAGACTTTATTCATCAAGAAGGACAAAGGTGCTATCCTGTTAGTGTAGGTGTATGTTAATGACATCATCTTTGGGTCCACAAAGAAGTCTTTATGTGTTGAGTTTGAGCAGATGATGCACAAGAGATTCCAGATGGGTTCTATGGGGGAGCTCACTTTCTTCTTAGGGTTGCAGGTAAAGCAGAAAGATGATAGAATTTTGATCAGCCAAGACAAGTATGTGGCTGATATGTTGAAGAAATTTGATTTCTCTTCAGTAAAGACAACAAGCACTCCAATAAAGACTAACAAGGCATTACTCAAGGATGAAGAAGCTGATGATGTGGATGTTCATTTATACAGATCAATGATTGGATCATTGATGTACTTAACAGCTTTTAGGCCTGACATAATGTTTGTTGTTTGTGCTTGTGCAAGGTTCCAAGTTACTCCTAAAGTCTCACATCTTCATGCAGTGAAGAGGATATTTAGATACTTGAAAGGTCAACCTAAATTAGGCCTTTGGTATCCTAGAGATTCACCATTTGAATTGGAAGCATTTTTTGACAGTAATTATGCTGGAGCTAGCCTTGACAGGAAATCCACAACAGGAGGTTGTCAATTTCTTAGGAGCGAACGGATGATTTCCAATGGCAATGAAAAAGCAAACTTAGTTGCCAACATCCACTAACGAAGGCAGAGTAATGTTGCTGCTGGCTCAAATTGTCGTGACCAGGTGTTGTGGATTTCAAAATCAAATGCTTGATAATGGTCCATTTGATGAAACACACACAGATTCACATTGAAAATGAAAGCACCATTTGTAATTGTGAGAATCTGGTGGTTTCACATTCTAAAACCAAGCTCATTGAAATAAATACCATTTCCTCAGAGAATATCTTATGAGAAGAGGCTCATTCAGTAAATATACGGATACATACAGGGATCCCAAATGTTGCGCGGACTCTACTCACAAAGGCATTTTATGTTAGTAGGTTTAACTTTTTGATTGCTAGCACTGGATTACTTAATCTCTGAAGATGTGTTTGTTGGATTTATGATTGATGTGGTTTGAAGATGGTATTAGTGATGAATTTGGAGTTAAAACTGATAGTTGTAAGGTTAATGTTGCTGGGCAGGATTTGGTGTTGCTGGGCGAAAGTTAGTACTGTTAGGCAAAAGTTAGTACTATGCTACAAAGTTTAGTACTGTTGGTTACTCGTTGAGTTACAACTGTTGACAAAATTCTGGTCAATTAATACAATTTTCCTAATGTTATAGAATCTTTTTACCCTATATAAGCTATTCTAACTACATCAAGTTCATTCTAATACTCTCGAATACTAAAAGGCTCTCAAAATTCATAAACCGACTTCAATTTATCACCGACTCCATAAATTAATCATCAATTAATCATCTATGGCGGATTTGAAGTTTGTTGATCAACACAATTTGGTTGCTTGTTTAGAAAGAACAGAGGGGAATGCTGATTTTCATCATATAGTGGACTTCTTGAATGCTAGCACTATCAGGTATTCTTTAACCATAAGTCCTACTATATATGCTTCCTATATTGATCATTTTTGGGCTGACTTGCTAAGCCCAAAAATAGTCAATAATGAAATGTAAAGTACAATTTCAAGGTTGAATAGCAAGACTATATAATATCCGAATCATCAGTGAGGAGTACGTCCAATCACTTTAATGATGAGGATGGTGTTACTAGTCTAACAAATTCTTAAATTTTGGAAAACATTGCATTTATGGGATATGAAATTGTTTCTGATAAACTTACTTTTCAAAAAGCTTTCTTTTCCCCTTAATGGAAGTATCTTATACATACCATCTTTACATTGTCAAGTTCAAATCCACTCTGCTTGAATGAAGATTTCATCAATATTGCTTCAGCAGTTATATGTTTGGCAAATAATCAAAAAGTTTAATTTTTTCTAAATTAATTTTGTTGATGGTAAGTATAAGGAAACTTGGATCCAAATCTATTCAAAAAAGTATTTAGATGAATCCAAGGTTTTTACAACTGTTTTTGAATAACCAAGTTAAAAATCTTGCAGAACCTTTTAATGATACTTATGAAACACCTAAACATACTCAAAAAGTTTTTGCTAATATGAGAAGAAAAGGCAAAGGTTTTTCAGGGACAGTTACTCCATTATTTCAAAGTATGTTTTGGCAATACAAGTAGTTGAGGGTGAAGGTTCAGGACAACCATCTGAACCCCAACCACCATCTTCAACTGCTCCTCCCTCACCAAGAAAGAACAATTTTCCTAAGATGTTGCAACATCTCACCCACAAAAAAAAACCCCAAACACCCAGGCAAGCCAAAAGAAGGGATCGAACACTGAGGATAACTCAGTCTGGTGGGTCCCCTCTTGAAAAGGTTAGATATGAGGCTGTCCATAAGGAGTTGGGTGACATAGTAGAAAGGGCTGCCACTACTGCTGCTAGCCTAGATGCAGAGCAGGACAGTGGTAACATCCTTAAGACCCAATCCACGGCAATACCTAATGTCCATCTTGCGTAGAGCTAATTTAGGGTACATGTGGAAGTCCCCAGGGTGCCAAGAAACCATGGGGTACCATTCTCATACTAGGTCTGAGAGGGTACCTACCACCCTTTTTCTAGATTCACATCCTCCTAGGAGGTAACACACCCTGGAAGTGGATGAGGAAAGTTTTGAACAAGAATGATTTGACTGGATTTCTACAACCCAACTACCTCCGAATGATCACGCTCTCTCAAGGATGTCATCACACCTGGAAGTGATAGAAGGTGTAGCAAAATTATGAGGTAGAAAAGAAAAAGTAACGTGAAACACTAACATGAAATGAATTGATGGTTAGTTTTGTACAAACTTGTCAAACAGGGTTCTTGCCTTGGAAACATCAAAGACTGCTCAAGATTTGGTGATCAACAAGTTGAAAAAGAAAGTCAAAAGATTGGAAAAGAAGCAAAGGGCAAGAACTCCAGGGATGAAACTCTTCAAGATTGGTACCTCCAAGAGAAAGAGTTCGGATAAGAAGAATGTATCCAAACAGGGGTAGGTAATTTAAAGACCAGGCCAATGTTTGAAGAAGGTGATTTTGATGATGACTTTGATGATATGTGAAAGAAAGCAATGGAGAATTTGCAAGTAGAAACAGTTCATAACTGCTACTACTGGAGTTAGTACTGCTAGTGCATCAGTTACTACTGCTGGTGTCTCTATTAAGTTACTGCTGAAACCAAAACACCCCACAACTACTACAACTACCTATGAAGATGAGATTATTACCATTGAGCTCAAGACGCTTGTAAAATGAAAGTCAGAAGGATAAGAAAAAGGAAACTGAGGTTGCTTTCAAAAGCTGCTCAAGAATAATCTGCTAGACCAACAAATTCTTCCAACTATTATCCAAAAGTAAAAAGGCCAAAATTCAATTACGCAAGAGCACTGAAATAAGCCACCAAAAAACTATAAAGGCTTAGATTCAAAGGGATGCAGAGATTCCTCAAAGACTGTTTGAAGAAGAACAAGCACAATTTGAGAAAGAGCAAAGGATTGCTAAGGAAAGAGCTGCAGAATAAGAGGCCAATGATGTCGCAAATGTGAACAAATGGAAGATATTCAAGCAAGGATGAATTCATATGAGATTACTTAGGAGAAAGGACTTTGCACCAAGAAGAAAGAGAACAATACACCCTATTAAAGAAAAGATCTATAATGTTGGTGGAAAATGATTGCTGAAAGGAATAGGTTCTTCTTGCGCTGCACAAAGAGCTGAACAAATTAGAAAAACAAGGCCACCGAACAAGAGCTAAACTCAGAAACAAAGATGGTATACTTATCTGAAAACACATGGGCAAGGTACACCTCACAAAAAAAAAAAATAAAAAAAAATCAGAGTGAGACAAGAGCTTTGATAAAGAAATTTAAAGCTGTATGAAAAGCGAGCAATAAGTGGGATCACTGACGTTGTTCCGTGTTATAGATTTTGAAAGTGGTATAAAAGACAGTAGAAAAGGTAAAGCTTAAGGCAATCGAAATGTAAATAGAGTTTGCTAGGATAAAAAAACAGGGTGAAAAACATTGATGAATGAAAGTTGTCAAAGAGGACAAAAGATAGAGGATGATGCTAGAAGGAAAGAGCTTAGAGCTTAATTAGAGTATATATTTTCAGGAGATGGCATGAACTGTAATAATGTTTAATCATATAAGCAACAAAGTATCCAATAGTTAATTTGGAATGACCACCAAGCTCTATCCAAAGACAAGATGTATTTATGAGATCATTCAGGGGTGATGAAAACGTACTACAATACTTTACAAGATATTTACATAAATGCTTGATGACTTTGATAGGCAAGATGTCATTAGATACTATAATTAGTCTGTTTTAAAGAAAAGATTTGAGACTAGCTTACCGTAGAAGGATATGATAGATAATTTTGGGAGATCTCATTTATATATTGAACCATGAAGATAATGACATCTTGAAAGCTCAACAGGACTACAACATTTGATCACTGGAGATTATTATATATTCATGAGGAGTTCATGTATTTCGTGATGGATACTGGAATTGCTAATCACATCGATAGAGAAAACATATCCTCCTTACGACAAGAGATGATTTACCAAAGAATGCTGAGTAAGAAGACTAAGAATTGACCTAATGGAAAATTAGTGTGAATACTTATGGAGGCTTCTCCAGGTGTACAAGATCACAACTTAAGAAGTAAAAAGAGTGTTTGAAATACATCCCCTAGTGAATCAAGATGCAGGTATGAAGAAACTTGAGATGATTAACAAGATGAATACCCACGTTTAGGGGAGTGGGGGATTAGTTGGGAATTAGAGGCTTCTACGAAACTTAATCTATGCTGGTTCAAGTTTGTATTGCTAACTGAAAGATTAAGAGAAAACAGTCTAAGTTTTTAATTAGTACTGTTTAGTTTGAATAGTATAAGAGTGATAGCCATACGAAATTGTTAGTACTGTCAGTTTTATTATACTTATGTTTAGTTAATAACATAAAGGAGTTTACAAATTAGTACTATAGCTAATGAGTGATAATTCATGAGATATATTAGAATAGATAGTACGATATTAGAAAAAACGTTGTATTGTAAGCCCATTAGGGGTTTCCATTGGTGTATAAACAAGGAACCCTGTGTGCAATAGATAAAAGATATAATTTTTATATAAGTTTTTCCATAGCAAATATAGTTAGCCACACTTCAGGTTATTTTGTACCCTATCTTTTGAGAGTTATAGAGAATGTATTTAGAACTATTCAGAGTGAACGCGTTGTAAATATTGAGGCTGCAAAATTGGCTTACATTTGTGTGTCATTGTTAACTTCCTTATTGCTTAAAAGTCTAGATTTCCCGCATAGACTATTAATTATCTCACAAAGTTTATGTCTTTAGCGTATGTAATTTTGGATTTAATCCAAAAGTTACTGAACCTTTATACAACTCAAAAGAGATCAATAAAGGAGATCAAGATCTATTCAGAAGGGATCAACACATAGTCAAGTAGAGCTTTCATCCATTTAAAGATATCAGATTTGGCAACACTCTGAGTCACGACCCATGCTACTAGGAGTGCATGTTGTCTAGAATCGAACACCAGAAGCGTGCACACAGGATACTGCCATTAGGGAAAAAATAATTGGGTTAAGAAACGAAACCTACAAAGGCTATTGGTAAAGCTACCATTTTAACACATTTACTTATAAATGGGCCAGTCAGGTAGACCAGGCCTCTTTCGACCCATTTTATTCCACCCAATCAGCCACAATTTTCCACCTTTATCTATAATTAATAAAACTCAAATGAAACATTCACTTTCTATATATTGCGAATGATAAAAATGTTTGCACCTTTAATCTTTTGATCCCAAATGTTGAGTCAACTGCTATAAGGCTGCGATGTCCAAAACGAAGCATCTGTTTTAACTGTCATTCAGTTTGGATCCCAAGAATAAAAGGCTCGGTTTCAGACGTATCTTGATGGTAGAAAGTGGATTTCTTATTACGATCAGCCCATATTCTTATGCTAGTCTGGTCATCCAAATCCAGTTCATGCGTTGAGCGTTTGATCATCGTCCCAATATCATGAACATATTGAGAGTTTACTTTAGCATCTGAACCATAATAACGTTGAATGCTTTCTATGTGCTTCTCTAAGACATTCTCTTCAGGAATGCCAAGATAAATCATTGACATTGTTTGTTGTCGAATCTCATGGCCTACATATGGAACCTTTTTGGCTCTAGGGCCAATAGCATTCCGATTGAGGGGGCCATGGCAGATGAATCCTGTCTGTCATTGTCATTGTATACTATCAGTGCAAGTGCTGGACGGGCATACAAACGTGTTACAGAAAAATGGCATAGACAACCTCGCATGGACTGAGGTCTAGCTGCACGATTTCGAGTGTTGAGCCGATAAAAACAAATCGATTCCACACAATTCCATTCAACATCAACCAAACGCGTAGGTTGACAAGATTCAATTTCATTTCAATTCCTTTAAGTTTCATCAAAAAATTCCAGCAAACCAAACATCTTAACTTCCATATTCTCTTTTCAGCAAATGTAATGCTTAATATAAATTCCCCCGGTTGCATTTTCAGGAGGTTGGGTGTTGGCGTGGCCACTTGAGTGATATTTTAATATCAGAGGGATATGAGTTAGAGGATCATAGTGAACATGCTAACTACTAAGATGCATTATCACATCTTAAATTAGATAAATTTCTTAAAATCTGTTAATGATAAGATGCGGTTCTTGAAAGACAATCATTGTTTGAACTTGATTGATTTTTCACCAAGCAATTAAACTGTGATCTTATAATGAGTTTCCTTTGAAGAGACAACTCATAAGGACAAAATTTGTATACATATATGTATTGCATGCCTTATGATAAGAGTTTTTAATTTTACTAGTTGTGATTAAATCTTTCTTTCTACATGCATTAATTATATAAAGATGTTTAATTATGATACTTGTTTTTATGAATATGAAATATAGCAATTAGGTTTCATAACTCTTTCCTTAATAATTGCCTTTGCGAGGACGGTGCATAATCAAAAGGGTTATAAGTCCTGATAATCTTTATAAAGCATACAAGATGAAAGAATCCAAGTGTGGATTAGATAATGCATCTAGGAGTTGAGATCTTAAGCTTAATTATAATTTGATTTTGAATAATATAAAATAACTCCTGAGTACACTAGAGAGCAAGTGAGAGCACTATGTTTGTTTCCTTAAATCTCATGTTATATAACATATTAAAAACACCATTCCATCTAAGCTAGATGTTAATCCATTAGCTTGGAATGAAACTTCACTTTGGGAATTTAAGAAATAAAACTTATGACCTTTTTTGGGTAAAAGGTTACCCCGATAAAGTGTAAAACATATGACCTTCGAATAAATATTTATTGAAATAAACATATGTGGTAATTAAGTCTAACACAATGCAATATATCATTAAAGCAAGTCTCAAAGGATATATTTCACTTGCAATAATTAAATACATGGATGGAAACCTTGAATTTGACTAAAGATTCATCATGTACGTTATATTGTGTTTGAGGTTGGTTGTTACTTTTACATAAGCGCAAGATGAGCTGACAACAACGGTATCTAATTGAAATTTTTTAGATGACTGTTTAAACAAACGTTCTAATAGAAGTTATTTGGATTAAGAAATTCATTATTTAGGTTGGAGTCATCCCAAGTAATGAAGAAAATACGATATATTATTTGCGAACAAGTATGACGCAATTATCATAGCCAACAAACTTGGAGTTCAGAAAGGCACCAAACATTAACAAAGGAATATTAAAATTGTTTACGGATTATAAAAGGTATAATGTTGTGTACTAGATGTGCTCAAATGAGAGCATTGTTGCAATACATGATGATGTGTCATTTTATACACTTCTGCGGCCATTTAACCCCCAAAATCATCCAAATATGCTAAAAAATGTACTTCATCATTCCTTTTTGATGATTTAGCATTTGGGAAGAATTTAGAGGAAAAGCACGTGACTTGACAAGAATACAACTTTTCAAGCTTGCGACTTCCATTCTGACGCTTTCACCAAAAGTGCCCAGAAAGTAAAGTTTTTAATTAAGTTTGCAAGTCTCAAAGGATATATTTCACTTGCAATAATTAAATACATGGATGGAAACCTTAAGATTTACTAAGGATTCATCATGTACATTATGTTGTGTATGGGGTTAGTTGTTACTTTTACATGAGTGCAAGATGAGCTGACAATATCAATAACTAAGTGAAAGTCTTTAGATAACTCTTAAAACAAACGTTTGAATAGAAATTGTTCAAAATAGGAAAATTCATTACTAAATTTGAGTCGTCCCTAGTAATGAAGAACCTATGGATGGTTATTGCGACAATTCTGACGCAATCAACATAGCGAACAAACTTAGAGTTTAGAAAGGCGTAAAACATAACCAAAGGAATGTTAAAATCGTTTATGAACTACATAAGGCATGGTGTTATTTGTGCACACTAATGCTAGAGGATACTCAATCCTAGTTAAGGTAGGATTTCATCATTTATGATGACTCTACTGACTAGATATGCTTGGCTGAGAGCATTGTTGCAATACACATTAAAGAATAAGAATACTTGACAGTTTAAGAAGCTGTTGAGATAACTGTCTCGCATAGGTGTTTTGCCAACTTTAAACACTCTATAAAGAGTAACGTGACAATACTCGTACTATGGTACTTGTACTAGAATGCACATGTACTATATGACACTCATAATATTATTCAAACCCTTCATAATTTATGAATTTGAAACAAGTATTCTCAAAGTTTATTCAGATGACTACTTAGTTGTCTTTTACCAAAAGAGTTAAGAATGTTGAGAACATTGGATTTCAACTTATTAGTAGTTTTATGCATATATGTTTCTTAGTATTTGGATAATAGAACTGAAAGCAGTTGTATTATATAATGAATTGATATACATGATATGATTGTTTTCATTTATACTACTATGTTCTATATTTTCTTGTTTAATCCATGAATGACTTGTATCATTCTAAATTCGTTCATTGTCAATTAACAATACTGGAATTTTGTTAAACTACAACAAATGTAAGCGTTTGGTTATATTTTGAATATAAGGATTAATCCCGCCAAACTTACATGTTATTCATAAGGGATGCATATTGGACTTCCCTAACCTTAAAGTATTTACTTTATGGATACTTGTCATGAGTAAATATTGCAAATAGTTATATTAATCATCCTTAGACTTTAGATGAAAGTAGGTTATTGCATGTGTGAATATCATTTTTTGATTATAGTTAAACGTTATATTGAATAAGGTAGTTATAAAGGCTATTTTCGGGAATGATGTGAAGCACATGAATGACACTTGTAGTCAAAACAAAATTTGTTTCTCCATTCGTCTTTTGCAGTATGATACTTCTGGGGCCCTCACTAAATTAATCAAATGTTTGCATGGACTTGCCCAAAGTGTAAGTCAAGATGATACTAGATTACATTTGGAAATCTTGATAAATATTTATAACGAGAAACATAAAAGTTAAACAATATGGAATGACTTAGGATCGATATCCATAGTTTAACAAGTATCTGAAACAAATGGATGCTTAATATTAATAAGAAACTTAACATTGTAAAAAGTTTGTAAAATGATTTTTTGAAGAATATAATTTATTAAAAAAATTATTGTAATAAATAAAAGTAGAGGTGTACATTTTGGCTATTTTTGCCTAACC
This sequence comes from Tanacetum coccineum, assembly GCA_026074375.1. NCBI lineage: Eukaryota > Viridiplantae > Streptophyta > Magnoliopsida > Asterales > Asteraceae > Tanacetum > Tanacetum coccineum. Next base: position 3,665 of record BQNB010103606.1, on the reverse strand, counting down.
GGTTCGGGTACGAGCCGAACCGGTTATTACCAAAAACCGGTTCGAGTCGGGGGATTTTGCAAGGGAGGAAAAACCCAAATCGGTTAGTAACTGGTTAGGGTTAACCATTTTTTTGAGCTGCCGTTCGCATTTTATGGTGCTCGGGTTTTTGATTTTTTTTCCATTCGCGTTTTATACATAATAAACTCAATAAACTTTAACTTTTATTAAATAAACTCATAATACATCAAACATAAACTACTTGAAACACAAAGCTAATACATTGAGCGATTTATTCATCGGAAAGCTAATACATTAGATAGTGAGGTCTTATTCGGAGTCTCCGGTACCGGACCTAGCTTGTTCATCTAAAGCGATTTCTTCATCGGAAAGTTAGATCGTATAACCCAATTCCGCCTCGACCTCGAGTAATTGTTTTTCGACCTCTAAACAATTGACTTCAAGATTTGAAGTGTGTTTGATAACATCAAATAGTTTATACTTTTATGTATAAAAATCCCTATTGAAATGCTCACAGTTGTTATAATTTTGATTAAAATGTATACTTAATTGCTTTATATTTCATTTGTAGGAAATTATGAGCCTCAGATCGAAAAGACACGTGAATTGGATTGATGAGTGGACAAAATGCACCAAGTACGGATTCCAAGAGAAAACTACGGCGTAGTTGCCTCGTTTGGACTACGTTGTAGCTCAAAGATGGACCAAGGCATAGAAGGAATTACGTCGAGCCCAGCTCTTTAGCTACGCCGTAGTTATCATGAGTTAGCTAAGGATTTTCGTGCTTAGAGATAACTACGATGTAGTTAGTCTCTTTAACTACGTCGTACTTACATATGGCTAATAAAGGAAAGATGCATCAGTAAACTACAACGTATTTCCACACTTATAACTACGTCGTAGTTGGGTCAAAAAGTATAAATAGAGGCCCCTGACCTGCACATTCGTATCATTAACGGAGAGGAACTCATAAGGAACGATTAGGGCTTTTCCAAAAGGCCATTTTCAGCATTGATCATCATCGGTTCAAGGGAGAAACTACATTAACCATTTTTTGTATATATCATTCATCAAACAGTTTGTAAGATCATAATGTTCATTAAGTCCAAGAATTCTTTCATTATGACTTGTGTTATCTGTAGTATGAGTGGCTAAGCACCTTAAGTGCTAGCCTAGTTATGATGTTGTTATAGTTATTGGTATGTGCTTAAATACACATACCTTTTTCTTAATAAAACGAGCTTAAATGACCAAAAACGAACTTAAAATTCCAAATATATGTTTGTTTTGTGTTATGTACTGTGCAGGTACCGGATATTCACAAAAATACAAAAACAAGGCAAAAACCGAACAAAACCGAGCACGAGATTGAAAAGAGCGTGGAAAACCAAAGCCGAAGGCGTATGCATCTTAGTGGGCCAACCCAACCCAAGTTAATGGGCCAAGTCAACCCATTATGCTATTTATACAAAAGCCTTAAACACTAAAAAGCCCAAAACCAAAAAATCCTTATAACCGGCCCAACAAGCCCAATCCTTAACCCATAACCCTGTTAAAACCTTTTACATCACCAGTCCTTGGAGATTTACATCGTTAGTCCCCACGGACTAACACTGTTAGTCCTTAAACCAAACAACCCCCTAACACATGTTACCCTTTTTAATCCCAAATTTAAAATATATTAATTAAATACCAAAAATGGCGGGAAGGCCCAAAACAGGGCAAGACCCATTATCCATTGATGCGAACGTGTTCAACACCCTCTCATTGATGTCCTGACACACTCAGTGCCACGCTGGCACTCTTAAGACCCCCTATTGGTCAAGAAAACGTATATAGGGATAAGAACAAGGTCAAAGGCAGGTTTAATGGTGATTGGCAAAGATTGAAGCTTTCTTTATACAAGAATGGAATGACTGGAATGCATTGAAAGCTATTAGCTGTTTTATCTCATGAGAGTGCACAAGACTCCCCTATAAATAGGAGAGGATTTCAAGCTTCAAGAATATCTTTTATCTTTTGCTTATTTTTTCTTTTCCAGCAAATTTACTTATAGTTTTATGTTAATTCATTTGTTTTCAAGCTTATTTATAAGCTATTTAACCTCCCAAGCATTGTACTCTCAAGTTGATCAATAAAAAGTGAGTTCTCATCTTATTATTACAGCCTATTTAATGTTCAACTTATTGTTGGCTTATTCGTGCTTAATACTGTCTTCATTGTGCTTATTATGCCTTAGAGTAGCTTATTGCATTTAGTTAAAGCATTTCATGTTCTATTACTCAAAACTATTTAAAAAAGCAAAAAATATGTTAATTAGTCTAGCTTATTAATAAGTGCTTATTGGTGATTGGAATCTGCTAATCAGTCTTTAAAATTCTTAGTTATTTATCTGTTTTCAAAGATCTTAGGCTAAATAAGTTTTTATAAGCTTAAAATGCAAAATCATATTTTAGAGGGGTGTTTGGCATAAGCAGCACTAACACAAGTTAGTCCTGCCTAGCCACTTTTAGCTCTTAAGCCAACTTTTATAAGCTCTTGTAAGGTCTTTAAGCTAGTTTAAATTAGTTGTTTAGGTTTAAATTTAAGTTTTAAGGTTTAATCTAGTAATGGTTTGAATCTGTGAGGATATAGTCTTATAAAACAGCTTATTTGGTTAAATCTTCTTTAGAAGCTTCTTTGAGTCAATTTCATGCTTTTTTAGGGTCTATTATTTAGTAGAAAGAGTTTGGTTTAATTATGCATTTGTTATTTTGTCTTAAGTCTAAACCTGTCATAGCCTTTAAAAGTAGAAAAAAAATCCATTTTTCAAATCCAATTTTAGATTAGTATAAGTTAAGTTTAAGGTTTAAGATTGAATATATAAGTTTTTTGGATATTGAATTAATCTGTTTTTAAGTTTTATTCATTGAAAAGTGCTTATTGGTTTTGAATTTAGCTTTTAAAAGTTAATAAAAAAACTCAGTACAAACTGAGTTTGGTCAGCATGTGCTGACCCTTTTGTTTCCCTCTTCCTTTGCTTTTCCAGTTTATTCCTTTTACTTATTTGCTTATTTCCAGCTTTTTAATATAGTTTGAATATCATAGTTTAACTGTTTGTGGTTTTGAGCTTTTCATAAGTCCTTATTAGGTCTGAATTTTAGCTTAAAAGTAGTTAAAAAATCCTTTGTTAAACCTCTTCAAGCTGCTGTCTTAATGCTTTTAAATTGTTTCTAGCTTATTAAGTTTGCTTATTTGAAGTCCTTTGTGCTTATTTAGTCATTGACTTAATATATTCTTAGCTTATTAAGTTTCTTAATGCTATTTAGTTATAAAAAAAGGCCAATAAACTTAGTTATAAAACTTAACAAGCCTTTAAGCCATTTTCAGCATTTCAAATAGTTTTTTCTAGCTTATTATTAACTTTTGCAAAAAGTTCCTTAACAAAAGTTGCTTATTTTCTTGTGCTTTTTAAGTTTTAGCAAAAAGTTTTCAAAAATAAAAAAGAAAATTAAAAAGGATAGGTCCAGGTTCGAACCTGTGACCTTAAGCTTCACACACACCACACTTAACACCACTCTCTACTGCCAACGCGCCCTTGGGACTTTTTCAATATATATTTGCAAAATTTATTATATAAGGGGTATTGGCAGTTTAAGCTTACAGCTTATATAAGCTTATTTATA
>BQNB010103605.1:0-23999 GCA_026074375.1 Tanacetum coccineum | reverse complement strand
AGGTCTTGACTTTTTACCTTGGTCAAGGGTGAAGAGTTTGGATTTGCCCAGTGGTATTATATATATATACCGTCAACGAATCAGTGGTACGCTACTAAAACTATCAAGAACAAGGCCACATGGCACGACAATGCACCAAACCTAAAAGGCCTAAGAATTCAACATGGTTCAAAGAAAAGGCGATGCTTGCCGAGGCTCTGGAATCAGGAATGGTCTTGGATGAGGAACAGATGGCATTTTTAGCAGACAATGGAGATGCAATTACAACAGTCTAACAGTCTTAGGAAATTCCTACTCTAGCAGCTTTTCAAACTAATGATCTGGATGCCTTTGATTCTGATTGTGATGAGGCTCCATCTGCAAGTGCTATCCTGATGGCTAAGCTTTCATCATATGATTCAGCAACTCTCTTAGAGGTACCAATTCATGACAATTATCTTGATAATCATGTGATTGATCATACTATGCAAAAGATATAGTATTATGAACAGCCAATTTTTAATAATGATACAGATATTGATAATGTCATAACAAGTGAAAGTAACATGATTTCATATGAACAATATCTAAATGAAACCGAAAATACAGTTGTTCAAGATACTTCATCTTTTGCACAACATGAATCAATGATAATGTTGGTCAATCAAGTTGCTAAATGTAATGAGGCAAATAAAGAAAATAAAATGATAAATGAGTCTTTAACTGTTGAGCTTGCACGATATAAAGAATAAATCAAACTTTTTGAAGAAAGACAGCAAATTGAATTAACTGATAAAGAAAAGTACATTGATAGTCAGTTGCGAATGGTTATTGTTGACAAAAATGCAAAGGTTGCGAATTTTGAAAATCAGATTTACTCATTAAAACAACAACCCAATAAAGCCGTTGAAAGTCATAAGACTTTGTCAACAACGGTTGATGTTTTAAAAATGGAATCTAAAGCAAAAGAAGATAAATATCTAGACGAAATCATTGATTTAGAAAAAAAAAACAAGGCTTTAGATAATGTGATTTACAAAATGGGTCAATCAACACAAACAATGCATATGTTGACAAAACCTCAAGTTTTTTACGATGAATGTCACAAAATGGCACTTGGTTATCAAAACCATTTATATTTGTCTCAAGCTCAGAGAGAATGACCGTCGTTGTACAGGGGTAACATAGTAGTTAAGCCTCATAATGTGTTGTCTATAATTGATACTGAGGAAACATTAGAATTGGCTGAAGAGAGTAGATTAAAGATACATGTTAAACAAAATGATCCAATTATGCAAGAAAAGAAAGTAAATATTACACCCATTGATTATGCTGCGTATAATAAACCGCCTGATCATTTCGTGAAGCATTTTGTGCCTCAAAAGCAACTCTCTGCAGAACAGGCATTTTGGTTACCTATTTCCAAACCCGTTTCTGAAATACCGCCAGTTCAATCTGAACCGGTTCTAAAGGAAATTCCTAATGAATTTCCAACAATTAGTTTGGTTAAATATAGTTTTAATAAGATGAGAAGTCATGTGAATGATTTTGAAAATGTGGTAACTGTCCGTACCAAGGTCACCGGTCACAATGAGGGTTCTTAGGGATTTGAACATATTTGAAAAGCTTTTGACAACGATGTCAAACCTTTTGTAAAAACTTTAAAAGAGTATTTTCACATGTTTGATCAAGGTCTTCATAAAGAAATTACTAACATGAAAGAAGTATTTCAACATATGGAAACCGAAGTTGCTAAATGTTCTGTAGAAAGAAAAACTTTTGAGATAAAAGAGAAAGAAGTGTTGCTAGAGAATGATCGATTATTGGAGCTTCTTATATCTCAAGATCTTGTACATGCTGCTGTGAATTCTTTAGCTGAAATTCTTGATTATAAAAGTAGGGAAAAAAGTTTCTTGATGAATACTCTGAATGTGTTGAACTTAAGGCTGAGCTTTCGAAAAAGAATAACCTGGTTGAAAAGTTTGTTTATGATGAACTTTCAAAATGATGTGCTAGAATAGAAAACAAATGTATTTCTCTTGAAATCAAAGTGCAACAATATAAAGAAAGTATTTGAAACAATCAACCTCAAAATAAATAGGATGCTCCTGAGTTTCTTGCATTTTTTGAAATAAATGAATTGAAAGCTCAGCTTCAAGCGAAAAACAACTCAATCAGCAAATTAAAAGACCACATTGCTACTTTAAAAGGAAAAGGTGTGTCTGAGTGTGATAAATTTGAGAATATGTCCAAAGTAATTGCCCTAGGATGTATAAGCTAGATTTAGAACCGTAACACCCGCCCCGAGGGGCATCGGATTGCGCAATGAAAATTAGCAATTTGGTGTTACTAAATAGCATCCGTCAACACGATAATAGAAAACAACTCAAATAAGACGTTTACCAAACATGTGTTCCATAAATATTCAGAGTTAAAAGTGCGTTTAGGTCCCACAGAATCGTAACCACCGTCTATTACAAACCATGAAAAACAATTTGTTTTCAAATAAAAGACATTGTTTTAAGCATCACATGATATATTGTTTTTGAATAGCCAGAACACACAAGAAGTCTTTCCATAGAATCCATCACCACACGTACGACACCTCCAAGCCATCGTTGCCTTCAGCCTTGGTTACCTATGATAAAACATGTTTAAAACGTCAACAACAAAGTTGAGTGAAATTCATAGAGTTTAAATTAATCAATAAGTAAAAACCTTTGAACACATTATTAGTTCTCGGGAAAACAAAGCAACAAATGCAATGTATAGCAACTTCTTTTCTTTCACGCAATAAGCTCATGACACCGAACATTAACAAAACATATGGTATTTCATATGCTAAAAAGGTGCCCCAAACAAGATATTATTGTCATATACCTACTAATTTATAATAACAAAATGTCCGTTTGTCAGGGTGGTCACAAGGATTCAAACCCCTGATAGGGTTGTCAAACCCAATAGATCTATTTAATGCATTAGCGTTTACCTCACAACAAGACAAATAACGGTTCATGACATAAGGGACTTCGAAAATAGCAACTTATGCTGAAACAATCTCATAATCGGGTCCAACATACCATAAAATCATATGTATTTGATTTATAAAAAAACATGTATCCCCCTCGCGGGTTTAAAAATATTTAAAAGAATTTAATGTGAGGCTATAAAGTTACCTTAAGCAACGATCCAAATCAATCAAGTCAATCAAGCGCAAGTAACTTCACGTCTTAACCGCGACCTATATAATACATATATAGCGGTACGTGACTAAAAGTATATTAAATCATATATTGCATACTTGCATATATATATATATACATATATATATATATATATATATATATATATTACATATATACAATCATATACTAAAATCTTCAAGTGCGACGCAAAACATTTCATCTTGTCACACCTAACAATATTACCACATTTTTCATAAAGTTTCCATTTTTAGAAAGTTACCGAAAGTAAGGATAATATAATCCGAACTTCATATTTCGTTACAATTTAACTAACATTACGAACCCCTTGCTTATTCTAGACTTTATTCAAAAGTTTACGTAAGTTTGACTTTCAAAAGTCAAACTTTGTAGTTGACTTTTTACCCCAAAAATTACCCAAACTTGACTCGGCCGTAAATGTTGACCTGAAACTTAAGTTGTTACATTCTCCCCTCCTTTAGGGAGTGTCGTCCTGGTGCTCGGCTTGACTTGTCCGCTTTCCTCGCTTCGTCCTTACTTTTAAAGAGATGAGGGTACTTTTTCTTAATCTGATCCCTCACTTCCAAGTAAATTTTTGGCACACTTTGAAATTCCAAACGAACTTTAACAATATGTATCCGACTTTGCTTAAGTCGCTTAACCTCTCTATCAACTGGCTATTCAATCATATGCAACTTATCATCAAGTTGAATCATATCCATCGAAACAACAATATCACCTTCCACTAAACATCTCTTAAGATTCAAAACATGAAAAGTACTATGAATCCCTTTCAACTCTTCAGGAAACTCCAACGTGTAAGCTACAGGACCAACTCTAGCTAGAATCTTGAATGGCCTAATGTAACGTGGACTTAACTTTCCGCGCTCTCTAAAATGCACGGCGCCCTTCCATGGCGATACCTTGAGCAGTACCCATATCACCAACTTCAAATTCCAATGGCTTAGCTCTCTTATCTGCATAGCTCTTCTGGCAACTACGGACAGTCAACAACCGGTTCTTAATCTGGACAATCTTCTCGGTCGTATCACGGATCAATTCTGGACAGGTGAGCTGGCTATCCCAACCTCACTCCAGCATACTGGTGATCTACATTTCCGTCCGTACAAAACTTCATATGGTGCAACCTTAATACTTGCGTGATAACTATTGTTGTATGAGAACTCGACCAATGGCAGATGGCGATCCCAACTACTTCCAAAGTCGATCACACTGGCATGAAACACATCTTCTAGCGTTTGTATAGTCCTTTCAGTTTGACCATCCGTTTGAGGGTGGTAAGCGATACTCATATCTAAATCCGTCCCCAACGCTTCCTAAAGTGATCTCCAGAATCTCGACGTAAAATGGCTATCTCGATCCAAGATGATCGAAACAGGAACACCATGCCTACACATTATTTCCTTCAGGTAAAGTCGCGTGAGTTTCTCCATACTATCCATTTTATTCATCGGTAGGAAAGAGCTGATTGTCAGTCGGTCCGACAATAACCTAAATCCGTATCATACCATTTGGCGTCTCGCAAACCACTTAAAAAATCCATAGTAATCCTTTCCCACTTCCAAACTAGAATCGCAGGTTGTTGCAGCAACTCGAACATTTTCTGATGCTCAGCTTTGACCTTCGCACATGTCAAACACTTACTAACATACGTAGAAATATCTGCTTTCATATTCGGCCACCAGTACTGAAAAATACTAGTAATCTTTGATATTATGTAAGAACTAGAGAGAGAAGTAGGTTGGAAAGTTTCTAGAGAGAGAAAGATGATAATATTATTAAGTGTGTGAAAAATGAGAAAATGAAACAACCAACCACCCTCTCCAAGGCATGGAGAGGGTATATATTCTACATACATGGCCGGCCATGGGCCTTAACGGGCTTTCCATGGGCCTTGGGCCAGACTAGCTTACTAGACTAATCAGAAAACCAACTACGAGCTAAGACTATTACCACTTAGAAGTGACCGATCACTTTTCTTGTTTCGCAAACAATCTCCCCCTAAGGGAGGTACATTATTTTACAAAATTTTAACCTAAGCATACTATGCTATATCTCTTAGTCCTTCAGCCCGTAAACATTGACTTCTCTTGAGAATAAAGTTGTAGTAATCTTTGACTTAAGGCTCTGAGCTGTTCTTTATTTATCTTGTAAGCAGGAGAAGTGATCTTGAGCATGTGAGATCATCACCAAGCCATACTCTTGTTTCACCATCTTGTACTTTGTCATCTTGTGTTCTTGTACTTCTGACCGACATGCTCATACCATTCTTGATTTGTTGACTTGGAAAGCTTTAATGTTGCATCTTTCTTAAAATTCTTTAACTTTAACACTTTGTCACTTCGAGAAAAGACTTCGGTATCAGAGTAACGAAAACTTCTTTGAAATTCTTTGACTTTAATACTTTGTCACTCAAGAAAGACGTATGGTTAACAGCAGTAGCGAAATCTGAACATGTACTTGAGCTTTCATGATGTCTTTATGTTTGTCGGTCGGGTATGAGCATGTGGTTATTAATCTTGAGAGTCAGCTGGAATCAGGTACCTTCACCACCATCTTTATGTATCCTGCATTAAAACAGTTAGCAATAAAGCGGGAGGACGAATATGGCTTTGTCATTCGCCCATGTTTGGTTGGAGTAACCTTCGAATCTGTGAGGATCGACCTGTGATCAGGTAGATTCAATTTAAGAAGAATCTCCTTGACAGGATTTCCAGCTGAAGTATAGAATCTTTCTAACACATATGTATTAGATTTATCAAAATCAGCATGTTCTCATTATCGGAACGATCCTCAAAGCAGACAGCACGATAAGAGTGAACCAGTGAGTTACTATCTCACCGATTGAAATAGAAAAATCAATTTGAAAAATCAATCAACGAGTCCACATGCTGAAAGTGATTTTGTGACACATGAGAGTGTTAATCAAATCCAAAAATTCATCCCATCAATCGTCAATTCATATCCTGGAACAAGTTTGATTCTTATAGAATCGCACCATCGTTTCTTTCCAGTTGTCACAAGTTTGATTCGTATAGAATCGCACAAGTCACCTACCATGAGCTTGTTTGATGTTGGCTCAAGTAGGATTTCCATCTTCATTGTGAATACTTAAGTATCACTCAGATGTTCTGGCAAAATCACAAGGATAATGCGTAGGACTCTTAATATATATCTTGTAATTCACATTGTGTGACTTAGCAAGCAGAATTTGACAAGTGTCCTAATGAGATTTATGGATGATCTCTTTTGGCTCTAGACTCAATAGTGCACTTTGATTTTAGTGATCGGAGGCTGGAGCAGACTGCCACCTTTTCAATATCAACTAACTCGGAGTGAGAAAGTCGATAGAAATGCGTGTAATCTCCGTGAGAAATGAAACAAGAGTCTTTTTAGAGACCTTGAGTGGCTAGGGAGGGTTGTGCATAGCGGCTACTGGGTCATATAGTCTTCAATGTCAGATAACACCTTAGTGTTTTTCGAACAGTTTATTGTATTGACCCGGTTTTTCTGCCTAAGTGTATGGAGGGCTTCTTTCTTTTCACCCTTTATCCTTACATTTCTTTTTCATTCTTCAACCCCTTCAATGCTTACCGAGACTTCATAACTAACACCTTGATGGGTTTGTTCCACTGTTAGCTCCATCTATGTCGGCATTATTCCTGATTCTCACTTTTTCTCCTTTTGTATCATACCTTAGTGACTTCTAACTAACTAAGTGGCTATCCTCTGGTAATCCCTCCGGTTCTGGATGATCATATATTGTGAATACCTAAGCCCAACCGCCTTATTATTTTATAAATTTAAGAACATGGTCGGTCTTTAGGTATTTCATCACAGAAAAACAATCCTTTCCAAAAACATAGAAAATTTCAATTAAAGTGATTGATATAAATATCGAAAAGAATTACACTTTGAGAGTATTTTATCCTCACTAAAAGCTCCCCTTAACATGTGCATCGTAATCGTAGTACATGCTAAGTGTGGAGTGCATTGAGTCTATTTTATTTGATCACATCTCGATACACGTTAGATTCAGTTTAATCATATTTTCTCCCCTTATCCAAAATGTTAATTCCTTGATATTTTAGATATCAATTGATTAAACGTTCAAGGATAAAATGTTATAGAATAACTTATAGGAACATTTTAATGCTCCCCCTCAAATTATGAGGGTATTTAAGATAGTGCTGAGTACAATAATTTGAAAAATTTTGAGTTTACTAACAAATTCTTGAAAATTTTGTACTTGAGCACTCCTTAATATCACCATAAAGTCTACACTACATACAATCACAAGATTATTATGTACGAGGTTTGACCTGATTGATGAGAACATCATATGATAGAAAACATATGGTTTCTTTTTGTCGCACTGTAAGGTCTCTTTCATACAATTTCCCACCAACAAACTTTTCCAAGCTCCTCATTAACCTTATTTCTTTCAAGAGGTTGTCAATCTGACCTTTCTCTGTCCAAGCACTCTTCAGCGTTGCTTTAACTTTCTTTCTAAGTTATGAAAGTCTTTGCATCAAACTTCGAGGATAGAACAGATTCAGATACATATGTAACTTGAGCTTGTGAGGTTGGTGATGTCGGTGTTGATGTTGTCTTAGCTTCCCCCTAAACCAGCAATCCTTTCTTGAGTAGATTCAAAACTTTCTTGGAAGCCGCATCAAGCAGTCTTGATGTATAAAACCCAGATATCTGGAGTACATAATAAACCCTTTTAAGAATTTGATACCGCAACACCAAGGTCAATTAAGTCCCAGATGAGCGCATTTCTCTCTTTAGGATAGTGATGATATGTCTTGTAACACCAAAGTCAATTAAGTCCCGGATGTATACAATTAATCCCTCTATGTAGTCGAAATGATAATACTTAAGTCAGCTAAGTCCCAAATAAGCACATTTCTTCCTACAGGATAGTGACTATCTAAAGGAATCAACATACCTATGTGTACCTCTTTTATCAAATATTTCTACTCATTTTAAGAATAAGCTTAGTGATTAACCGTTTAAGGAAGCCTTTATTGAATCAGTAACCAATCTTCTCATGCTTAAAATAAATCTTTTTACAACACTTCCCCCTAGTATCTTAAATGATGCATACTTGAAATCACAAGATATCTCTACCCCTATGTGGTTGAATTAGTGCACCCGAAAGTTACAAGTTAAACATTGATTTCATCGGTTTATGCATTGTCCTTCCCGGAATGACCTAAAATAAGAATAGGGTATGAATTCTATCACGTGTACTCATTATCTTTCTTGTATATCTATTCCTTCCCCCTTGCTGGTTTCGATACCTCGGAATCAGCAAAACCTAGTACGCACATATACTAGAGATCGTGTTCGAAGAATTGATAAGCTTAAATCTATTCCGTGAGAATCAACTAAGTCTTAAATTGCAAATAAGTCCATAAAGTTTTAAACACATGACATCTAAAGCTTGTGTAGTTAAAATCCATTAACTCCCCTTAAATTATGATCCGTCATTATTAAAAACTTTATCCGTTAATTCCGTGACTTATTTTGAAAGACCGTTTTAAAAGATTATTTGATGACGATTTCTCCCCCTCAAATAATGACCCGTTTTCTATTTAAAGAGTTGTTGTCATTGTTTGAGTGGTCGAATTGTCTTTGAAAAATCTTTTTGTGATTACTGAAAACACTGATTCATTATGAAGATAACTTTTTACCAACAAAAATAAGATTTCTCTTATTTTAACACATAAGCGCACTGACACGTACACTAATGGAAATATAGGAAGCACGGGTTGTGTTGCAAAGTAAACACAAGCCTTTGCATGGTCATAAAGTAGACCATGCCCGAGAATAAATTCCCGTTGAGAGGACAAGTTCCCTTTTTGTCGGAATACTTGCCTTTAAGATGATGACCGGGTTGCTATCGGAAATAATAGCAAGCCATTTGGCATGTTTTGAAAACATTTGAACTTCTGCTCGAACTTCATTTACAGCCTCGTATCATTATTGAATAACATTTCTAAGACCGTAAATGTTATTGATTTTCAGAAGACATGCCATTTTTACCTCTTTTTATATTTTCTCATTTTTTTTTATTTTTTCTTTGGTTTTTAAAATTTTATATTTTTGTATTTTATTTTTATAAAAATTTGAAAAATGAAAAATCTTTTTGGTTTTTATGGTTTTAAAATATATACATATGATACAAGATATATGAATAGGTACCACTACTATTCATCAACTTCATCTGCCAATTGTTTCAGAGTCTCCGGCGTAAAACTTCGCATTCCCAGCTTGTTGATCAGAAATTCAATTCTATTTCGGCCAAAAGCTTTAGTGAAGATGTCTGCCAGTTGATATTCCGTATTGACAAAGTAAACTTCGATCACACCATTCTCAACATGCTCCTTGATAAAGTGAAATCTAATGTCTATATGCTTGGATCTGGAATGTTAAACGTTGTTGCAGCATAAGGCAATAGCTCTTTTGTTATCACAGTACATTGGAATTTTATTGAATCCAAAGCCATAGTCGCTACAAGTAAGCGTGGATCACACCAAAGGATTTGAGCACAACAGCCGGACAAAGCAATATATTCAGCTTCCGTACTGGATATCGCAACGCTTTTCTTCCTTTTAGACGACCAGCTAACAAGTCTATCACCCAAAAGTTGCATACTACCAGAAGTGCTATGGCGTGTATCTTGACAACCAGCATGATCCGCATCTGCAAATGCTGTTAGAGCAATTGAAGCAATCCTCGATACTATAGAGCCCCGATGACGGTTCCTTTTAGATTACTAAAAGAATCTTTTAAACCGCATTTAAGTTGCATTTTGGTAGGCCGAGGCCTGATACCAGGCATACATGCATAAAGCAAAATTATATGTCATGGTCTACTGCCTGTAAGATAAAGGAGGGTGGCCAATCATACATAATAGTGTGACGATCTACGGCATTCCCTTCTTTATCCCATCCAGTTTGGAATTTCCTACCATTGGAGTAATCTACTAGGTCATACAAAGTCAAACCCGTATTTATTTAACGAATCAAGCATATTTGACTGGTTAATAAAGATGCTCAGGACTTGTGAGAAATCGTAAATACCTAAAAAAATGAGATTTTGCCCATACAATGACCTCTAAATTTTGAACACATGATTTTAGAAAATAGATCACAAAGTTCAGGTGTAGATGCAGCAAAGATAATATCATCGACATAAATTTGTACCAAAAGTAATTCTTTGCCGTCTCTGCGGATGAACAATATGGGATCCACTGAGCCTTTGGAGAAGTCTTGGATATCAAGAACGAATGACAACATATCATACCACAGCGAGGAGCTTGTTTCAACCCATAAAGACGTGTGCTTAGCTTATACACGTGATGGGGTTATCTTTATCCATGGAACCATCCGAACTGCCTTACATAAACCTCTTCCCGCAGATTGCCATTCAAAAATGCAGTCTTCACATCCATTTGGTATACAACCATGTTCATATGAGCAGCAAACGAGAGAAAAATCCTTATAGCCTCTAATCTCGTAACCAAAGAAAAAGGCTCTTCAAAATCGATTCCCTCCTCTTGACGGTAACCACGGGCTACTAATCGAGCTTTGTTCTTCAAAATTCCTCCCAGTTCGTCTAGTTTCACTTTGTAGATCCACTTCAAAGTAATTACCATAACTTTGTCTGGTCGGTGGACGCAGCTCCCATACTTCAAGTCGTTCGAACTCATTAAGTTCTCTTGCATGCTTCAATCTAACAGGCTTGGAGTCCAAACATCTTTATACGCTTGGTTTCACAGCGTGAGGAAAGCATCGAGTAACAGAAAAGAGCTTGCTCTGTAATTGCAGTCGAGTGAAACTGGTTCTACCGAGTCACCTAAGATTAAAGTTTTCAAGTGGATGATCCTTAGTCCATTTGCTATTGTGTTCAGAAATTTGGTGATCAGGGTGCACAATTGTATGAATAGAATCCGATGATGAAGATTGATCAGAGGGGATTTCTGGAATTGGAACACCAAAGTATGGATCATTACCCATATGTGCAACTTCAATATCATGATTATCTTCTTCAACATCGTTCGGAATGATGGGAGGTTCGGTTTCGGGTGTTGTTTGAGAATTACTTGGAGATGGTGCATCTTGGTCAACCCCCCCCTTGGGGTACTGATGAAGTGAAACTGGTTGAGTCAGCAAGAACTGGAGCAATTACTTCATTAATTAGAGCAACAACTTCAGGAGCTGGATGATCAACACTAGGTGAAGGATTGAGAAATTCATCGAACAATGGTTGAAACAGCATATCCCAGTCAGTTCGCGAAGGTGGTACAAACGGTGTTGAAGGATGAGGGTTTGGCACGAGTCCTGAACTGATTGTTGCAGGAGTCATTTCATGAAGTGCGGGTCCTGAACTGCTGTGTTCAGAAGCCATTGCAGTCAGCTCATCAAAGTCAACGTGAATGGTTTCAAACTATTCCGTCCGGTACGGTCAGTTGTAATCCATAATTTTCTTTGTGGGTGCATAGCCAATGAAAATACCTATATCGGCCTTCGGTTGTAACTTGCCTAAGTTCTCGCTATCATTCGTTGGGTAGCAGAGTGCACCAAACACATGAAGATACGATAGGTCGGGAGGTTTGTTGTGCAAAAGCTCGTATGGTGTTTTACCATGTCGACGGCGTATCATGGAACGATTTTGGGTATAACAGGCTGTAGCAACCGCTTCGGCCCATAGAAATAAAGGAGCTTTTGCATAAATTAACATAGTACGGGCTGCTTCAATTAGCGTACGATTTCGTCTTTCAACAACACCGTTTTGCTGTGGAGAGCGGGCAACAGATGTTTCATGAGAGATGCCAACCTTCTCATAATATTCACTCATGTCTGATTAAACAAACCACAGTTCATTCTTTGTTCTGATGCATCGGACGGTTTCCTTAAGTCGTACTTGGAATAACTTCAAAAATTGATTAATACAAGCTGAGCTTCATCTTTTGATCGCAAGCATTTTACCCATGTAAATCGAGAGTAATTGTCGACAATAACAAGGATGTACTTCTTTCCATTGATACTCGCGACACGCATTGGTCCATACAGATCCATGTGCAACAAATAAAGGTTTATCTGATTGGTGTCCCTCAGATTTGGGTTTGTGGGGTTCTTTATCGTGCTCTGCCTAAAGCACATGCAGAACCACAAATGGTCCTTCTCAAACTAAGCTTAGGAACCTCGAACAAGACCGATGTATGGCAATGATGATTAATAGCACAAGTTCAAATGAGAGAGATGAACGATCCATAACCAAGACTTGGTTTTAGAGGCCTTTAACAAGAGACCGATAGGAGAGGACGCCATCATATCCCCAAAAGGAGTGATAAAGATTGTCCCCTCAAGATACCAGTTAATAAAGTCAACACCTTCTAGATTACGAATGTAGCAGGTGTGTTGACGAAACACAACTCGAGGTTAGAATCCACAAAATTGTCCCACCGAGATAGATTATCCTAAGTCATCATTAAAAAACCCTTGAAATTGTAACATTCTCAATCTGATAGTCTCCATAACCCATAATCTTTGCAACATGATCATTACCGAATTTGACTGTACCCAATAATTTGTTGACGAAGTTGGTGAGCTGAGAGCGATCTCTGGTCATATGCTTGGAGCAGCCGGAGTACAAATGCCAGAGGACAATTTGGACGACCTGCATTCATCAAGAGAGGAAGATGGAACATTGGAAATTATGAATCCCCGGGATTGACTGGGTTCTGAATTGTTAGCAGTTACAGATTTAATAACCTTATAATTGTTAACAGGAACACTATTTTTAGACTTCCTAGGTTTCCTTGAGTAACCAAGTACGCAGCTATAGGTGTTTTATTATCTAGAGCAGATGGTTTCCTAAGGGGCACTTCAGTAGCTGTGGTAATCCTTGTTAAAGGGCACGCATTTCCTACTATAGTGAAGGTCCGACCAGTAGGTCTCCAGATATATCCAATATTAGTAAACACCTTTCCTGTTGGTTTTTAAACTTTTCTCTTTGATTTTTTCTTAACAGATCTAGATTTAGCACGAGCATTCACATTGTTGATAAAATCAAGAACACATAAATCATGATTATCAGAAAGCATACAACCATTACACTTAACACATTTAAGTTCATAATTCGCATTAAGCTTGGAATGTTGCACATGAGCAGTTCCTTTAGGTGCAACAACACTGTCTTTATTTTTCAAACTAGATTTAACTTTCCTAGGGTGGGCTTCTACTTTATTCTTCAGAGTACTACTTGGTGTTTGCTGAATCTTATCTTTCTTTGTATTGCCTTGAAGGCTTGTCTACTAGCCACTTAGTAGATTGTTTACTCTTGTAGAAGACACACAGGTTGTTAAACTAGGTTTGAGGTATGGGCTATTTTTGTGTTTCTTGAGGATGTGACAGGCTCAGTGAATCTAACTCTTTTGACTTTGTTCATTGGGGTCACAGCCACTAATTGTTCTCCAGAACTGTTGATACTAGGACAGGTTTTACTGATTTTAGAAAGCATCTCCTGAATTAGTTTAGTATACTTACAGGCAGATTCTAAGAGTGGATCTAAGGGATAATTAGCTTTAATATGATCGACTAGATCCCTAAGAACTGCGGCTTCTTCCTGAGAATGCTTAATATAGGCAGAGTGAGCTATCCTTTTATTCAACAATTTGGGGGTTATTGGTTCCACATTAACTTGATGCAACTCTGGATCACTATTTGAAACATTATTGTCAACTAGGGAGTTTCCTTAAGTTTTCTTAATTCATCCTTAAGTGCTGTTATTGCCAAAGCCTTTTCCTGAAGACTAGCATTTAAATCAGAAATTTCCGCAGACTTTATATTGACTTGATTAATTAAATCATCACATTGTTCTTTTGATCGAATACGTGCTGGTTTAATCGAGTCATAAAGTTGCTTATAGGTCCTGTTTCAAATGTCATTCTCAGCAATAAGCTTTGTCACCCTATGATCCAATTCAATATTTATGGTTTCAATCTCTTCTAAGTCCTGTTTGATCTTATCCTTATCCATATTTCCACTGAGAGATTTAATTCTCTCTTTCAACTTCTTTATGACCATGTCTTTCTCTTGGGACTGAGCTTTCAATTCATTTAATTCAAACAATTGATCAAAACTTGGAGCACTTTGATTTGAAATAGAATTGTCCCTTTGAAAAATTTCCTGATTAAGTTGAGTATCAACTTCTAACGAAATGCAATGTTTTTCAAGAGTGGTAAACCTTTTGAACAGTTTATCGTAAATCTCTTTTTCAACAAAATCCTTTTGAAGCTCAGTCTCAAGTTTGAGACACTTTTCACATTCATGCACATTCACAGAGGCAAAATCCATAGAGGAATTTACAATCAAGTTCACAATATCTTTGCTCATCACTTGTTCCAAGAGTCGTTCATTTTCGTTCAAAGCTTGATTCATTTTAACTTCAAATGTTTTTGACTCTACACGATGTTGTTCCACAGCCTGTTCCATTTGATAGAAGACATTTTGGACTTCAGCAAGTTCATCAACCAATTGTTGGTTGAATGTACTAAATAAGTCCTTCAGAGCTTTTACAAATGGAATTATTTCATCCCTAAAACAAGCTTTTGTATGTTCGAAACCCCACGTGCCCTCAGTGATAGCTGTGGGCGTGGTTCTTTCTTTGACTACCACATCAAAGTTAGCAAGATGGTATTTAAGTTTCTTCAAACTCGTATTAACCATGCTGACTTTTGGAAGTTCTTTAGGAACCTCAACATTGGTGGGTCTATCAGAAAGATCGGGTTCTGAGGAACTCACAGAGTTATGCGACCAAAAGGCTTGTTCAGCAGATAATTCAGTTTGTGGAACAAACCGTGTTTCAAAATCTTTATAAAGTTTATTAAGAGCAGCATAATCGATTGGTGTGGTATCAATTTGTTTTATCTTTTCTTGCATCATATTATCCTTATGTTTTAAAAGCATTTTTGAACGACTCTCTTCAGCAAGTGTTAAGGTCTCTTCTGAGTCAGGGATCACAATAGGATTGGTTTTCTGAATTATATCACCAACATATAGCATAGGTTCCAACTGCTGAGCTTTCTTCAGATAGAAAGGATTTTGAAAACCTAGAGCTTGTTTAGTGGTATTATCATAGAAAAACTGAGGTTTCGTCAACATGTGAACAGTTTGTGCAGATTGATCTCTTTTAAAAACGATATTATCTAGGTGTTTGATCTGCTTTTCTAAGGCTATTTCCCTATCAAGGTTTCTAGATTCTTCTTTCTTAAAATCATTTTTGAGAAGTGTAACCGTTTGCAATAAAGATTCCTTTTCTTTTAAATGTTCTGAAAGAGTTCGTTTAAGATGATCAATCTCTACAGACTGTGCACATGAATCTGAAATGTTATCTTGACTCTTTAAATCAACGTTTTGTCCTTCTTTCAACACTTTGACTTGTTCCTTATATCTTTCAAGCTCAGCAGTTAAAGTATCATTGACACTTTTATTTTCCAGATTCGTCTTGGTACAATGAACTACTTGGGTTTTTAGTTGTTCAATCACAGATAATATCAAATCATCTTGTTGTGTAGAAGAGTTAGAATTTTGAACAGCTACCTGTTGTGATTCAATCAGATACTGAGAATAAGGAATGATATTGCTATCACTGGTTATTTTAGTCTCTAAATGGTTCACAACATTTGACTGTTCAGAAGACGGCATAGCCTGCACAACTTGATTAGTCATATCATTATTCACATTATCATGATTGTGTACCTCAAAAAGAGCGTCTGAACCATAGTGAGATAAATTCGCCATGAGAGCAACTTTGGCAGTGTTAAGTTCATCACAATCAGAGTCATATGCATCCAAATCATCAGCTTGATAAGCAGCATTGTGAGTTATGACAGTCTGTGTGGCTTGACCTTCTGGAATTCCTAGATCTGCCAAAAATGCGAGTTCCTCCTCATGTAAAATTTGACCACTTGCTTGAGCTTGAACCAACAACACTTTATCCTTAAACCACGAATCATCCCTTTTCCTCTTTGGTTTGGTGCACTGTTTCGACATGTGGCCTTCCCCTTTGCAGTTGTAGCAGATAACTGTTCTTTGTTTTCCAGAATTGTTTCCACTTGCTCCTGGAGTATAAGTCCTTGAAGTACCCGCAGCTACAGAAGATTGTCTCCCTTGAATTGGTTGTAATGTTACTCTTCCATTATTAATGGTAGCTTGTTGCCTAGGGTTTGACGAGTTTCTTAGCTGGTTATTGGTAGTGGGATAACGAGAAGTGACGACAGCAGTCAAAAACGACATCATGTGATTGATGGCATCAATGGGATCATCACCTTTCTGGAACACTGGAACAATTAAACCTAATTCTTGTTGGGAAAATTTAGATTGTTGATCAACTGAGGGAGGATATTCCAATTGAGGTATAGATGATGATGGAGAATAAATGTTGTGGTGAATTGATGACTGATAATCATTGGATGGACAAGTGATTGAAAGAGGTGTTGATGATTGACGAGTAGAGTATTGTTAAGACTGATAAGGTGAACCATACTGTGGATACTGATATATGATGAAACTTGTGGTTGAAATTAAGTGTTTTGGTGTGAATTTTAATGAGTTTGATAAGGAGACTGGGTCATCTGATGAGTTGCAACCAAAGCAAGCGGGTCTGAATTGCGTTCATGCATTAAACGAACCTCATTTGCATGAAATTCATGTTGTCCCAAATAAGCATGAAGCTGATCGATGTTGGTTGTGTGCAAGTCTCGAACCAGTTTGACATTTGTCACAAATTTGCTCCATTCAGGAGGAAGGGTATTCAAAAACTTTGTGTTCACTTGAAATTGTTCCAGTTTCATGTTGTAAATGTTCATGTCATTGAGTAGCAGTAAAAATCTCAAGTAGAATTCACGAAGTGATTCCCCCTTCTTATAAGCAAACTTATCAAATTCATCATAAAGCTTACACTCCCTTTCCTATTTCGTCAATGAAGTTCCTTACATGAGAAGTTAAATTCTTTCCTAAAGTTCCTTGGCGACTTTATGATTGCTAACCAATGCATAGACTTCGGGTGGTAGTCCTTGGAGAATGATATTAGTTTCCTTGATATCACAATCAGCTTGAAGTGCTTCTGTAGCAGATAACTCAGAATATTTCTTTGGCCTTGTAACTCCATTTTCCACAATTGAAGGCCAAATGAGTGGACCATTTTCAATGGATTCAAGGATCATTCATCCATTTAGTCTATTCAACATATATAGTTCCATTCTGCTTTTCCAAGAATCATACATATCCTTTTCCAGCATTGGTGGACGATTGTCAGCACTCGAAAGAATTGCTTTTTCAGCTAGAGTCGTCATTGAGAAATTTGTATGTTAAAAGATTACTTAGTTGATCGAACGATGGTAGAAAGAAATTATGTTTAATTAAGTTGCCTTTTAAGTGTTTTAAATCCTTAAACTACACGGGATTTTACAATTCTTGACAAAACCAGGAAAAACAAGTTAATGTTTCACGGGATTTTACAAGTCAAAGAAATAAACCGTATAATTTAGAAAAATGAGTTGTTCGACTCAGTTGTTTGACTCGAGTTGTGTGACTTAGTTGTTCGACTTGAGTTGTTCGACTCAGTTGTTCGACTTCAGTTGTTCGACTTCCGCTACTACGAAACCCAAAAACTTAAAAACACAAAAAGACGCCTTTTTGATGATTGTTTCACAAAAATACTTGTACAACTAGTGTTACTAACCATATAGGAACAAGAAAAATAGAAACTTTAAGGTTTTTAAGCCGAAGAAATTAAAATCATGATTTTGTTCTCTATAAAGGTTTTGAACACAAAAGATGACCAAAAATGATATTTTTCTAGATTCAAAACTTGTACACCTATATCTTAAAGATACTAGATCAGATTTACCAAGGTAAATAATCCATTAGTGTACACAATAGCTTTGGAATCAAAAAAGAAAAAATAAAGGACGATTTGTGCAAAAACAAACGAACCAAAAAGAAAACTTAAACACAAAAACTAAGCACACCACTCCATAGCTCTGATACCAATTGAAGAATACAAGTAATCTTTAATATGAGATGGGAAGAAACTTAGTAAAAGAGAGTGGAAGGAAGGATGTATTCTAGAGAGAGAAAGTAAGAAACATGTAATTCATAAGTGAAATGAGAATACAAAACTAACCAACATCCTCTCCAAGGCATGGAGAGGGTATTTATACTACAATATTGGCCGGCCATAGGCCTTGGGAGGCTTTCCATGGGCCTTTGGGCCATATTAGCTTATCATACTAAACATTAACTAACTACGCGCTTTGACTAGTTAATATTGGAAGTGACCGAGACTTTTCTTGATCCTAACAGATATATTGTTTTTTTTATTAAGATCAGTTTGTTTGATTATTTGATACTCAAATTGAGATTTGAGTATTATTTGTTAACAAGATTTCATAATTTTCTCATGGTATCAGAGCCACGTTGCTCTAAAATTGGTTTTTAAGAGAAAAAGTTTTTAGGGTTTCGTAAAATTTGGGGGGGTTTTAAAATTGTTAATTAGGATTTCAATTAAAATTGTTTTCTTGAAAGATTTGTGGTTTAATTGATCAATTCATTTGTAATTTCAAAAAAACCCTAATTTTGAAAAATTAGGGTTTCGTGGATCTTGTTTTAATTACTCTCTATGGGTTGTTGGTTGGTGATTAAGGTTGCTTAATCATTGGATTTAGAAGTTCTGGATTTGATTTGCTCTAGTTTGAGGATTAAAGTTTTGTGGATCTTGGTGATTGGGTGTGGTTTGTTGTTGATTAATCTGCTAGCCTGCTTGACTAAGTGAATCAAGAAGATAGTTGCTTTGGTATTGCTTTCCACTGCATATTATTCAATAGCTCGATAACACCTCTTTATCTCTTTCTCTTATTGTTTATCTGCCTTTGATCTGCCACCTTGAGTGGTGTGAAAGCCTAGGAACTTCTTTCTTTCATTCTTGATTGTTTGTCTTATATTTTTGTTTGTTTCTCTAGTTTGTCATTATGTTTGTTCATAATTCTGAGCATACTCCTATTAATTCTGATCGTGATGATGATTTTAATGATTCTATTACCAGAATAAGTAAATTAGATATTAGTGATCCACTACACTTGCATCCTGATGATACTACTGCTCTAACTGTTGTTTCAAAAAAACTAAAAGGGGCTGAAAATTATCAAGTATGGTCATGTGCTATGCTTTTGGCTTTAGAAGAAAAGAAAAAATTGGTTTTATTGATGGATCTTGTAAAAGATCTAATACAGATGGGGTTCTTGGTAAACAGTGGGATAGGGTTAATGCAATTATTTTGGGTTGGATCTTGAATTCAATATCTGAAGAACTATTTTTGGGACAATTTTTTTCAAAAAGAGCTAAACATGTTTAGGAAGAATTGAAAGAGACTTATGACAAGGTTGATGGATCAATAATGTTTGGTTTGTATAATCAAATTAATACTCTTAAACAGAATGGTTCTTCTATTGTTGATTATTATCATAAGTTGAATGCTTTATGGAAATAGTATAATGCTATGATTAAGTTGCCTAAATGTGTTTGTAATGCTTCTGAAGGTTTTAAGAATCATAATCAGTTGTTGAAGTTAATGCAATTTCTTGTGGGATTAGATGATTCTTATATGCAAATTAGAAGTTCTATTCTGTCTAGAGGGACTTTGCCTGATGTGAGAAATGCTTATGCTACCATTTCTGGTGAGGAGTCTCACAGAGTTGTTGTTGGTAGTATAGTTGGTTCCTCTCAAAGGAACCAGGCTTCTGCTTTTGTGTCTAATGTGCCTTATGGCGAGAATTTTCAGAGAAATAATCAAAATTTCAATGCTGGACCTTCTAGACCAAATAATGTGAATAATAATAGACAAAGTGGGAGGTTTGGTTTGAATAATAACAGACCAAGTGGAGGTCCTGTTTTGGTATGTGGAAATTGTGGTTATAATGGGCATACTATTGATAGATGTTTTAAGATCATTAGATATCCTGCTGATTTTGGAAAGAAAAAGTCTGGTCAAAATTTTAAGAAACAAAATGTGACTAATAATAATTTTGTTGGGAAAAGGTAATCTTCTGGTTTTTCAAATGAAAAAATGGCTACTCTTTTATCTCTTATCAAAGACAATAAAATTCGAAAGAATGTGCAGGCCAATATGGCAGGTACTTATTTGAATAGAAGCTTAATTTTTCATAAAAATTTCCATAAGTTTTATTGTTCCAGTGCAAATTTTAAACCAAGATTGGTTAATTGTGGTAAGATTGTTGATTCAGCCGCTAACCAACATATGACTTACACTGCTAAAGGATTAGATAATGTTATTGATATTTCTCATCTTAAGATAAAAGTAGGTCATCCTAATGGGACAGATGCCTTTATCTTTAAGATTGGAAATCTGAGGTTATCTAATGGTTTAACATTGTATGATGTGATGGTGATACGTGAATATTATGTCACCTTGATTTCAGTTCTTAAAATGGCAAAAGAGAACAAAATTTTTATTGTTTTTTATGAGAGTAAATGTTACTTTGTGAATCAGGATTTGAATTTGAAAAACGTTATGGGGACTGGTGATCAGTGTGAAGGGTTATACTGCTATAATGAACAAGGTACTAGGCTTAATAAGAATAACCTAAGTTTTTAATGTTTGTTATCTCAATATGATTGGCATTGTAGATTAGGTCATCCTGCAATGAATGTTTTAAAGAATTCTTTAAAGTTTGATAAATTTGAAAAGGGTTTTTGTTGTGAGATTTGTTAAAGAGCTAAGCAAACTAGGGAACCTTTTCTTTTGAGTGATCATGTATCAAGTTCTTTGGGAGAACTTGTGCATCTGGACTTATGGGGGCCATATAAGATTGCTACTTCTGAAGGGTTTAAATACTTTTTAACTGTTGTGGATGATTACACAAGAGTTGTTTGGGTATATTTGATTAAGTCTAAGGATGAAGTTTCACACTTTATAACTGTTTTTTATAATCTGATTGAAATCAGTTTAATAAGAAAATTAAAGTTTTTAGAAGTGATAATGGAACTGAGTTTGTAAATCAAAATGTTAATAAATTTTGTGCTGATAAAGGAATCATTCATCAAACTTTTTGTGCTTATACTCCACAACAGAATGGTATTGCTGAAAGAAAACATCGACATCTTTTAAATGTTGCAAGATCTCTTATGTTTCAGGGGGAATTCCTTTGAGAATGTGGTCTGAATGTATTCTAACTGCTACCTATCTTATCAACAGGCTTCCTTCCTCTATGCTGAATGGAAAATCTCCTTATGAGATGATATATAAAAAATGTCCTTCTCTCTCTCATTTAAGAGTTTTTGGTTGTTTGTGTTTTGCTACCCTTGTCAATTCTAGTGATAAGTTTGGCAGCAGATCTGAAAAATGTGTTTTAATAGAGTATTCTAGTGTTAAGAAAGGATATAGGTTATATAGTCTTGATAAGCATCAATTCATTTTTTCAAGATGTTAATCATATAAACTTTTTTGACCTGGAATATCCTAAGATACCCAATGATGATGAGAGAGTAGACCCTAATCTGAATAGTGACAAAAATAAGTCACAAAGTGATAGTAGCAGCTCTGTGGAATTTCTGTCACTGATGATTTTCCTATTAATTATGGAAATGATGCTGATAGCAGTGATAATATTTTTGCCACTCAGAATGAGGGGGTTACCACACTTGAAGAAAAAAGTATTTTCTAAGGGTGATATGGATTAAAATCCAAATACTGTTTCTCAGGATAATCAAAATCCAAGAAGGTCTTCTAGACAAAGAGTTTTTCCTAAAAATTATAATGATTTTGTTGTGGATTCAAAGGTCAAATATGGGATTGAAAAGTATGTTGGGTATTAAAAACTTAATTCTAAAAATTATTGTTTCATTACTCAACTAAATAAACATTTTGAGCCTAAGACTTTTTTTGAAGCCTCTAAATTTCCTCATTGGATTGATGCTATGAATCAAGAGATGAATGCTTTACTTAGAAATGGCACTTGGGAAATTATAGATCTACCTAAAGATAGAAAAGCCATTAGTAGTAAGTGGATTTATAAGATTAAATATCCATCTAGTGGTGAAATTGATAGATTTAAGGCTAGACTTGTGGCTCAGGGTTTTGGTCAAAAGGAAGGTATTGACTATGAGGAAACTTTTTCACCTGTTGTGAAAATGGTCACTGTTAGATATTTATTGAATATTGTTGTTTCTCAGTCTTGGCCTATTTTCCAGCTTGATGTTAACAATGCCTTTCTTTATGGTGATTTAGATGAGGATGTTTATATGAAACCACCTGAGGGATATTTTCCTTCAGGTAACAAGGTATGCAAGCTTAAAAAGTCTTTATATGGGTTAAGCAAGCACCCAGGCAATGGAATGCTAAATTGACTTCTACTTTGATTGAAAATGGTTTTAGTCAAAGCAAGTCTGGCTATTCTCTTTTTACTAAGACTGATAAGGGTGTTTTCCTTGCTTTGCTTGTATATGTTGATGACATTATCATTACTGGAAATAATATAGCTGAAATAGAAAAATTTAAGGTTTTTCTCAAATCTAAGTTTATGATTAAAGACTTGGGAAAACTTAAATATTTTCTTGGGATTGAAGTTGTTGATACTGATAAGAGTATCTGTCTTAATCAAAGAAAGTATGTTTTGGATTTGTTATTTGAATATGGCATGCTTGCTTGTAAACCTGTAGATACTCCTTTATTGTCTAAGTTGGTTATTTCTAATGAGGCTACAGCTTGTGATCCTATTCTTGAGAATATTACTGTCTATCAAAAGTTAATGGGTAAACATATTTATTTAACTAACACTAGGCCTGATATTTCATATGTTGTGCATTGTTTAAGCCAGTTCATGCATTCTCCTCTTAAGTCTCATCTCAAAACTGCCTTCAAGATATTGAGATATCTAAAAGGATGTCCAGGTTTGGGAATTCATTTTGTTAAGACTTCTTGTATCTTTCTTAGTGCTTTTCCTGATGCTGATTGGGCTAAGTGTGTTGTTACCAGCAAATCTGTTACTGGTTATTGTATTTTTCTGAATAATTCTTTGATATCTTGGAAAAGTAAAAAATCAAAACACTCTCTCTAAATCATCCACTGAAGCAGAGTATAGAGCTCTTGCTTCAGTAACCAGTGAAGTAATTTGGATTTTAAAATTTTTAAAAGATTTAGAAGTTGAAAATATTTTACCTGTTAATCTTCACTGTGACAGTAATTCTGCAATTAAGATTGCAGCCTGATTGGTTGTTTTTACACCAAATATATAAATATTATATAATAAAATATAAAATATATATAAGTCTAAAAATCAACAAGATCAATGATACCGAGAAGTAGTATAGAGTGTTCCCGGGTCGTTTATCCCCAACGAGGCTGGACTGGAAAATCGATACAATCGAAGATTTGAGTTTGAATGAAGGAATTGATTTGGGAGATTGAAAAAGTAAAATTAAACAATAACAAACAAAAACGTTTAAGAAAAACCTAAAAATTATGAATTTAAGCTAAAAAACGAGAGCACGAATCCCGAACAAAAGGGGGAAAAACCTAAAATCTTTAAAAATAACCCTACGAAGAAATTTTTGCTTCTAAACTACTCTAGGGATCAAATAACGAAGAATGAAAAAGACTAGACCGAAACAAAAATAAAACAAAAAAAATTGCTTAACAAATAAGCCCGAAAATAAGCTTGTACAGCTTATTAAGCTTAAAGGGACAAATTGTGTATAAATA